>JAOWBP010037892.1:0-21114 GCA_028571105.1 Tragopan temminckii
AAAAAAAGAAAAAAAGAAAAAAAGAAAAAAAGAAAAAAAGAAAAAAAGAAAAAAAGAAAAAAAAAAAAAGGAACTTAGATCCTTAGGTTTAAATTACATCATTGATCTATTTTAAAGTTGGATCTCCCACATCTTTACATCCAATTGCTGGTCTATTGGTTCAACATAGTTACCTATGCACACTCTTTAACAGTTTTATGACCCTAATCATTTCTTTTCTACTTCTATGAGGCCATGCCAATGATAGAAGGACTGTAACACCTCTCCTTTGAAGTCACGCTGACAGACTAGAGAAATGGAGTTGTTCAGCTTAGGAAAAAAAGGCTCTGGGAGATTATGGTAAAGTGGCCTTACAGCACCTAATAGGGGCTTATAAGAATGCGGGAAAGGTGTTCTTCAAAAGAGCATATAGTGACAAGACAGGGGATAAAGGTTTTAAACTGAAAGAAGGTAGACTTAGATTGGATATTAAGGAGAATTTCTTCACTGTGAGGGCTGCCAAGAGAAGCTGCGGATATCCCATCACTGGAGGTAATCAACATCAGATTGCATGGGGCTTTGCGCAACCTGATTTAATAGCAAGCATCACTGACCATGGCAGGAAGTTTGGAACTAGATGATTCTTACCATTTCTTCAAATCCAAACTATTCTGTGATTCTATGGTTCTGTGATTCTATGATTCTATGATTCTATGAACTTGAACTGCCAGATCATTTAGTCATTTTCATCAGTTCACATACCGTTAACAAGACCAGACATTTATGCTGTACAAATTCCAGGAGTTTTATTTTGGATTAGTTCTAGTCTGATTCCTTGGGCAGGTGCCCAATAACAGTAGGAACATGTTGAGTCCAGTCCTGGAATGCATCTTCCAGTTTAACTGCATTACAAAGGAATCCAGTTTACATCCTCTCATTGCTCTGCAATGCTAGCCGAAGTGTGGTATGAGTCAGAATATTCACTTCAACATTGTAGTTGGATCTAACAGAAGTGCTCATATAGACAGATGTAACATTTGTCTATTATTGTTACTTCCCAGGCAAAGTGTTAGCACAATCAAAACAGTGTAAATTCTTCAGGTTGTACTGTTTGTTTCCTTTTCTTCTATAACAAGTTATTTGTGACACTCTCCTTTCTTCGGATTTATAACAATTTCTTTCTAGCAGGCTTCTCCTGCTTCTTCTTAAACTTGAGCATCCTTTGACTTTGGGAACAGAGATGACCTACAGTGAATGCCTATTATGGTACTGAGTACAAAATAAGAAGTGGATCAAATAAGTCCCAAACTTCAGAGAAGAAGAAAGCAGTAATTTCAAATAGAAAAAGGTGTTCTGCTTCCACTGCCACATTTGGAGAAAGTATGGAAAAGTTGATTGAACACAAAACATTCAGGAAACTTCAAAGAAGCTATACAGATTACAAAGATTTGTTCAGAGACTGAAGAATATCCTAATCTGTGTAATGGAAGAAGTTACTCCCTAGCCTCCTAAATAATTACTTATAATATAGGGAAACAACTAATAGGCACTAATTAGAATCTGAATGACAAAACTTGCACAACATAAACAGAGATAGACAGTTGTCTACAAGTGCCTCCTGAAAGAGGCAAAAGAGAGGTCCCTCTGCGTAAAGCTAAGCAGATGAGTCTTGCAGCCTCAGAGTTTTAATTTTATCTATCCATGCACAAGCTGGGAGAGGCAGGAACACTTTTTACTCAGCATAGTTTTCTGGACTCTGTGCTGATCCTGACCTTAGAAAGAGAAGTAAGCTGATCCATCTTCGTTTTATTTAAAAGCAGCTCCATCTTCCTGTCAGCCCAAGATATGGAAAAAGATGTGTAGGAAACATGTCAGTAATAAGAACACAGGAAAGTGTTTGCCCTGCAGTGGAAGCACAGAGCTGTAGCCAGAGGCTACACCAGGGAAGGCAGAGGCATCTGCAAATAAGGGGAGGAAGAAATGACTCTCAACTCAGAGGAGAAAAGAAAAAACAAAGAGGAAGATCCTTGCCTTCATTCCAGACCCTCTAAAATCTCTTGAAGTAAGCCTCGATATCCTTCCATTGAGATATCACAGGACTCATTAATATCTCGTTTGCTCCCTAACTCATTTTAGTATTGTTCCAATCAGCTTTCTCCAGCCCAAGAGATAATCCAGTCCAGGGAGTCCTCCTAAGTAGTCTGACCCAATTGTCCAGTACTATCTCAGTAGGCTTTGCATCCTTAGAAAACTCCCCAAGCCTCTCTCCAAATAGAGATCTCTATCTTGAATCTGTTTCACACAAATATTTGTCTGTTTTGAGAGAATTACTGAGTAGGTTAAACAAATATAAAGCAAAGGAATAGTTCTTTTCTAACATTGTTCCCATTTTTTTGTTGTGAGTTTGTTTTGTGTTTCCTAGATTTCTCTTGCTGAAAAATCAGGATTTTGAAATCTGACCCAATAAATCACGTAACTGTGTGCTTAGGAATATGAATACCTGTGTTGAAATAAGTGCTTGTAGTCTGAAGGATAAGTGTAAAGTATCATCTGGAATCACTTTTTGTTTGTTTGTTTGTTTTGTTTTGTATAGTCAGTTCTTGTGAATAGTGCTGCAACTAAATTGTTGTAACATTAAAAAATCCTGTTAGAGAAATTTAACCCATAAAAGAGATTTTATTGAATGAACATTTTTAGCAAATTCACATTTCTCAAGAATAAGTTTATAATTTCAGAATATTTGGTGCTCTTAGCTATCTTTATTAACAGAAATTGAATCAAATCATTTTACACAACCAGTAAATGAGGTCATCTATTTTCTGGCATTTTTGGTGATGCAAGAATTTGGCTCTGAAATCTTAGGAAAGTATAACTGAAGAAGTACACAGACTGCAAAAGTGACACATGGGGACAAAAATGAGAGGGTTCTGCATTTTACACCCCACTTTGGATTGCAGATGATTTAACAATTGCATAATATTTTAATTGTTATTATTATTAAAGCTATATCATATTACCTGCTAAAGCAATTATGCTGAACACCAGTTAGCACAGCAACACCAGACCATATTACTTGCCATACTATAAATCAGGGCTTCCCTCAGACAGTCATAATTTTTATGCTCTTCTGGTTTTGCCTACTTTAACTTTTCTATTTTTGGGAATACACATGTACTTGGTGTTTGAGAAGGGAAGACACAGAAGACTAAACTATAAAGTCTATAATGACTTTTTCTTTTGGGTCATTCCTTCCTTTATTATTGGAGGAAGACGGTCATTTGTATAAAAGCAAATTATGACTCAGAGAATCCTTACAGAGGGACTAGCCAGAGAAGTGTGGTTTTCACTGTACCTTAATGAAGTCACCATATAAATAGTCTTGTACTGTTTATTTAAGCAGCTCCCTAATCCTTGCCTTGCCCATTACATACAAACTGGTTTTGTTAATTCAAAATAGACATAGTTCTGAGCCACAACATTTATAAGATCATAACATCTAGGGGTGGAAAACAAGTAATACATCATCCGGTACACCTCCCCTGAAGGATAGAGTAGTCTAGTTAAAAATGACCCAAATAACATGGTTTTAACCACATCCCGAGCCAGCTAGTTTGCTGTCTAGCTCATCCTACTGCCACAGCATTTTTTTTAATTTTTCTTCATATTCTCCTTCACAGATCTCCAGTCTCTCACTTTCAATTCAGCTTAGCTATGGTTGGGAGAGTGACCCTCCCTTGTCCAAACGAGAGCCTTCCATATTGATACAACCACTGTTCTGTTAATGTTCCTATCTCCATGCTTGCTTTAGAAACTGGAGAAATTAGTGTATATTACATTTCTGTATTATCCAGCACTGTCATAGTTTTACAGGACTGCTGTTTTACAGGACTGCTGCTGTACAGGATTGCTGACTAGTTATTCTAATAACTAACAACTGATGTTATATACTGGAATACTGTTGAATAACTATTAAGACAGTGCATAAACAAGATAAATGGGCAGAAACTGAACACAGAAAGTTCCATACCAACACAAGGAAGAAATTCTTTATTGTCAGAGTGACTGAGCACTGGAACTGGCTGCCCAGAGAGGTTGTGGAGTCAATTTCTATGGATATCCATCTGGACCCTGCAGCTCTGTGATTCTGTGGTCTTAGTAGACGACAGTAATACAATTTCATCCACACTTTAAAATGATATAAATGATCTTGGCAAACAGACAACAGATTTCCCTGAGATAAGGTAATCACATATCTAGCTGAAAAATAGACTGTCACTGCTCTTCCATTTCCTCAAGATTGTAATTTAAGGATTAATTCAGTGCTGTTTGATACCTTTTCCAGAGACTTAAAAGCTGAAGTTGTTGGCTCTTCAATAAAGAAAATTTGTTAAGGCCTCTGTTTTTTTTTCGTTTTGTTTTGTTCTTTAAGAGAATGTTCGTGTTTCAATTAAATGTCTGTCTGGACTGATGTCAAAAGTGAAATCCAATGATAATGACTTTCTTCATAATAATACAGCAGATTGCAAAAAAAGAAACGCTAATGGTGTAAGGCACACCCAAGTCACCACACAAAGTCTTTGTTTCAGCTAGTACACAGAAAAGGACAGTCAGTCAAGATGCTGTTTCACCTGGATTTATTCTTGGCTAAGAGAAAGCATGGGTGTACGTGTGTGGCAAAGCAGTTAAAAAGGTAGTAATGGATTTTTTGTTTTGTTTTGTTTTTGTGAAAATAATGATTTTATTAATGCTGTGATTTCAAAAGCGCTAAAAGGATATACTTTTTTCAATTCCTGTTGCATATTCAGTCCAGAATCATAAAGGTTTGACACCTCTCACATCTCCAAAGCCGTCTGTGGCTGCAGAGAGAACATTTCAGTGCCTAAATGTTAGTTGAGTGAAACTTGTGAAGAGATTCATAGAAGTATATATACCTCTGAAACTCAATAAACCATGGAGGGACTTAATGCATTAACCAATATGACCCAGAAGCATCTCAAGTAAGCTTCTTTCTGTATTGCAGACAAATATTGTCAGCTCTCTACTCAGCATGTTCCCTATTAAATGTTTGAAATTGATTCTTTAGATTTCTTTTGTCTTTCAAAGGAAAGGATTTTGGACTATGATGCTGTCATAAGAAATCTAATTCATTCTTGAAAGTAGATTATACACTGCCGAAGCAAATCAGAGCATATACCAATTTTGCTCTCTGCTTTTGGGATCTGTCATCATATATGTCTTCCAGTAATAGGTGTAAGTAAAAATATGAACTAAATGTTGTTCAGGACACACGTCCATCCTGATGATGTCATCACCTTACTCAAGCAGATGTGTGGAAACTATTATAGTTAATAATATTTTGCATCAAAATATGTTTGCATCTCTAAAACCTGCAATTGATTTGTGGTCAAAATGCTTTACAATTTACACTTTCCATTTCACCTTTGAGAAATGTATGCTTCAAACAGAAAATCTGTAGGTTATATCTTCATGTGTCTGCTTAAGAAAAGTAAACGTTTAAAGCTGTCTCTGTCGATGGCCAAAGCACTTCATTGTGTAGCAGATTGACACCTACGAACTGAAACAACTAAATGACACCTTTAAAGCACAAGAGAGTGTTTTTATATAACTAGTGTGCATTTTTTTAAACATAATGAAGAATCAACAAACGATCAATTGTAAGATCTTTTAAAGAGAGAATTACACAGTGTTCATATTGTTCATCTAGTACTACAAAGAACATCATTCACTTCAAAAAAAAAATATTTCTAATTATGAGTTAATAGGAAATGTCTGACACCCATAATTACTTAATACTAGACTTCTGAATACTACATTTTTATCTTCTTCTCAGTGATCAGTGGAAAATATGACATGCCATATTTAATCATCAACAAAAATCAAGCTGTTCCATTTTTATTTTTGTTTAGACAGTCTTCTTCAATTATTTAGTAGGAAAAATATCACCAAAAATACATTCCTCTAGAGAAATCAGTAATTTGATTTTCATCCATAACTAACCATACAGATTGCTGTGACCCATGTGCTAATTGTAAGTCAAGCTCATGGAGTTGATTTCAGAGGTAAGATACTGATATGCTATTTTTTTTTTTAGTGCAACTCATAAAGATACACTCAAGAGAACTGCAATTGAAGAAAGAAGCATTTACTCCACCTGTTTTATATAGGTTAACCAAAGTATGTGATCTATGGTCCAAGTAGTATTGACATTTACCTATAATTAGTCATAGAAGTGACACTACTGCAAACAACAATGTCCCAAGGACAGTGAGTTTCAATATTTACCTGACAAAACCCAGTCTCTCTGAAATTAAGAGGAAAGTAATTTAGTTGAGAATTATTTTTTCTCCAGAGCACTAATTTACACAATAATTTTGCGGTGAGTTTGAAGTGCAAGTTCATGTTCAGTCAAACCCTTTTGCTTAATGAATATTGTCTAAATTTGATCTTGGATCAAAGAGAGAATTTACTGTGTATGAAACAAGAGAAATAACATTTCCCTGTCCTAAAGACATTGCATATAAACACATCAGCTTTCACACAGGGCTAGGATCCAACTCCAGCAGACAAAAGCAAATGTCAGAATCATTTATAGTCTGAAAATTCTATATGATGACTAAGTTTTGTTATAATTTCTTGTTATTGCCTTGTATCAAACAGGATCTGGCAGCATTCTTTTGCTATCAGTTAACATATCCTCCCTAGGGTCAGTGGGGTCATTCAAGTGGTTTTCTGCTTCTTTCTTGGAGAGATCTAAGAAGATACTATTGAGCAATTACTCACCTGTTGGATCTATTTTTCCATGTTCTTGTTGTGTCTTGTCAGAACTCTTGCTTGATGTGTCCACAGAATTTTTGTTGGCTGATTAGGAGTTAAGAGGCTGCACCATTGCACCACTGCAAGGACAAGCATTTTTTCTGTAGGGCTGAAGCAAGAGCCAGTTACCAGTTTCTAACAGAGGCTGGAGCAGGCATGAATTCCCACCTCAAAGGCAGAGATAAGACAGAGATAATACTTACATGATGTACAAGCTTTTCCTTCATCTCCCACATCTATTCTAAGTATTTCTCTATAATAGTATTTGAAGTGTCAATACTAACTGCAATGCTCACTGGATTAATAGTGACATACGAAAGCTTTGCAAGTGAAATACTGTAAGAGAAGAATTTATTTAAGTTTTGTTTAAAGATTTTTCTGTTTAATAAATGAAGTTCTGATTACTTTCACAATACACTTACCATAGGTTACAGGACTAATGAAGATGCAGGCATAATTAACTTTCATTGAAGGTCACGCAGATCTTCCTTGGATTGCACACCTTCTTTTGATCTGCAAACAGTCCGAAAGAGATTTTCTGCCATGGCTCAGTGTATTGTCTTTAGAAGGAGGCAGTCTTGTAACTTTCAAACTGGTTCTGAGTTATGGTTATGGTGATCTGTGGACCACCCTAGCTTTAACATTTCTAAACACTTCATTTTGCTTTATAGTTATAATGTTTAGAATTTGTTACTGGTGCTAGTAGCTAATAGCAGATCTACTTATTTATATCATGCTCCTGCATTTACATTTACTCTCTCAGTTAAACGAGTTCACACAGTATGTCAGAAACATTTTATGTTAGAGTGTTTAGGTTTACAGGCTCACTGGCTTCATTAGAACTGCTGTGCATCTGTGCAACAGTGGTTGCAGCAAATCAAACTGTGACTCACAGACTTTACAAAGCAATTCACAATTAATTTTTTCTTTTACTAGTTTTTTTTTTTTTTTTTATTGTGCATGCAGAATGCAAGTGTACACATCATCTTTATTTTTATCTTTTCTATTAAGAAAACCTCTAGTATTTTTTAGCTGAGAGCAGTTATATAAACTTTATCCCAGCAGTCAAATACCAGGTTTGCATCTCAATTTTCAAATACCCGAAGACTTCTAGGCATGAATTTCTATTTACCTGTCACCATTCACTTAAACAGAGATTTTGCTACTGAAAAAAAAAATCAGGTTCAACAGAGATCTGTTCTATTTGCCTTATTAACAGAAAATATACAGTAAGCCCACCATGTTTACTCTTCAGAGACCCAGCAAGGTATTACATGTGGGCCCTGCAGCCCTTGGCATCTGTGTTTATACTCATCTAAGACAGAATCCTAATATTTGAACATCTTAGTTGCTATCCTTGTACCTACTGTTTAAAATCCTTCAGGAACAAGTCTCTCAAAACACCCCTTGAGGCAAGACCGCATGTCTGTTTAATTGAAAAGTCGCTGAGGCAAAAAGCTTGTCTGCCTTGCCTGAGGCCACACATTTCTGCCTTGAAACGGTGTGTACCTTTCCACTACTCACTTTTCATCATTTTTTTATTTAATTAATTTTTGTAAGGTGGTGTAAGGCTTATATATCTTATACAACAATTTGAGAAAAAATGAAGCAAGGATATATCTGGTAAGAGCATTCACTTTTTTTCTTCTAGGAAAGAAGTGAGTCTCCTGCTTACACCAATATGTGGATTTTCCCTTTCCCTTCCATCTTGTTGGGCCTCTTTCCAATGCAGTCGTCTTTCTTTGTGTTCAGCAGCCATTCCCTGCGTGTGCATGCCAGCATCTCTTGCTGTCAGCTGAAGCCTCCCAATCCAGCAGCAGCTCCAGCTTTTGTAGCCCTGCTCCACAGCCTTTCCTCAGCACGCACGGGAAGTAGCCTGAGGCATCCACATGGCCCACCTAGCTCAAGAATCAGATTTCAGACAGAAACACTTTGTCCTTGGGCACAAATATGAAAATCAGCTTGCTTGGGGCGTTACTGAAGCCCCTGCTCTGGGTCACGTTGTGTTTGTAGGGAGCCAAGAGCTACGTAATGGCTGGGGATACATGGGTTTTTGAGTGTGACTGAGTGCAGGTAAGCTCTCATTAGAAGGGAGTTGCCCTTGTTTTTACACAGAGCTTGTCTGAGTAGGCGTGCTGCACCTTTTCTCTTACCTAAGAACAAAATAAGGCTCATGGTTTCTAGCAGGCCACTTCTCCCTCACCTTCCAGGAAAATGAAACTAGAATTTAAGGAATTTAAAGCTGGGGAAACTGTCTTAAGCTTATTGCACTATTGTGGTAGTACCACCTCAGGATACCTGAAGTCTTAACTAATGAAGTTCAGAATCTATAGCACTAGATGCATCCTGAGAATATCAACAACTAACCTCCTACTGTAGTTTGGATAACAGCTCCAGAGAGGGGCAAAATTTGAGGTTTTGCATCAATGTTCAGTTTGCTCACTAAATATGGTTTCAGTATTCATATTTGAGCTTGCATTTGGATTTCTGTAGCCTTTTTGAAAATGCATAGATTAAATTAGAAAGAATATTGAATTTTCTATATCAAGATTCTTAAAAGCAAAGGACATTTGGGTTACTTCAGAAACTGAATTGTTTAAATTTTTAAGATTTGCATTTAAGAAAGAACGAGTCTTCTAGAATTCTATTAATTCTATCTTTATTTGGGAATAAAATGTGAATATTTCAATAAGAGCTCACAGAATCGCATCCAAAGACAAATGTAAATTTTCAGGGAGGTCTCAACAGATCGTGCTCTTTACAACAGCTTTGAGTGAGCAAATGCAGCACATTGATATGCCTTAGTATGACAAAAAGGTGCCAATAATAAAATCTCCATCAGGTAGATGATAAACTTGTCTGTGCTGAGATCAGTTCTTGGAGGCAGAGCCAGTATTGTTTTCACAGACAATGTCTCTAGCACACATACTGAGTGACTGCCAGACAGCTGGCCCCACAGCCCTACATCAGTATACAATTCAGTGCAACCTGCAATGTGTGTGCACAAAATGGAACAAAGAGCTATGTGATCTAGCTCTTGCTCAGCTCTTTCTCCTGTGGTTTAACTACTGATAGCACAGTTTCCAACTGATTTAAGGCTAGCCCAGGTATGTGTACGTGACCTGCTGTTGGAGAACTAACAGGTAGACATGACCTCCCCACTTCTGATTATACAGCCTCTGGGAGACATTGGGCACCCTCATTGATTTACTTTTGTCTTTTCTCCCAAAGTTGCTTCCTTTTTTTTTCCCCCCATCCTAGTAGTTCATATTTTTCATTCTCCTTGAACAGATCTGCAGATCTGTCTTCTCCCATCTATTTATCCTGTCATTATAATTCTTAGCATTTCACAATGTTATTGTGCTAGGTTCTTTTCAGTTTGCTGGCATACAGAAATTTCTAATTAAATCTTTCTCTCCAGATATCATTCTCTTTTGTAGGCTACCAAATGTGTTTGAGTGCATTATCTCTAGATGAGTATATTAGTATTCGTGTTTCATTTTTGCAAAGACCTGAGATGATATAAACACCTTCATTAACAAAAACAAACAAATAAAAAAAAACCCTACAATTGTTAATAACTAAAGTGTACCTCACAAAATGCTAAAAGATTCTATGCATGAGATCTGAGCTACAGAGCATTTTAATCCTACATTTATGTATTTCAGATATGGACCTATAGACTTTTTAAATAAAAACTTAATTTTTGCCACGGGTATAATTCTAATGATGTGAATTTTAATGATTAAAAAAAAAAGAGATGGAGTTATCTGGTATTTGTTAGTTGCAATGTAAGAAGTAGCTGCTTGACACTAGTAAATCTGATGCCATTTATCATACTCTCATTAAGATGTGTGTAGAACCACATTTGGAAAAAAAAACCCACAAAAACAAAAAAAAAAAAACAAAACAAAACAAAAAAAAACAACAACCAAACCCACAAAACAAAACGACAACCAAAAACAACAGCATAAAACCAAACCCTTTTTAAAATAAAAAAAGACTGCTGATCCACTTAGTAGCATGCTGTTTAATGACTCTAAGTGATAATGCACTTAAACTGTTAATTCAGGGGTTAATCCTCCTCTAACACCGAGCTGGGAAAAAAACCTGAAATGACTTTTCAGAAGGGAGGGGCAGGAAGAATTCTGACCCTTCTCCTGATGCTTTACAACGTGAAACCACGAAGCAATTGAGGAATCAGTGCACGGCACGTGGATTAAATCGCTTCCTAGAAGCAGCTCGTACTGTACACCGCCTCAACCCTCGCTGAACTTTCTCAGTAAATACGGCAGCCTGACAGCCCGGCTTCCCCGCTGGGTGGATCCTGCAACTCCAGGAGGGAATGGCACTTCTTGTTTTTAATTAGCAAAGGTGAAAGGTGAATTAAAACTGGCTGTTTAGCAAGTCAGAGCAAGGGGCTGAGTTCCGAAGAGCACCAAGGAGGAGGGTGCTTTTTTTTATTTTTTTTATTTTTCTTTTTTTTCCCTCCTTCTCTTAATGAATTGCCTTGCAGGAGGGACTGAAAATACAGCTTCTTCCTGAATCCACGGGCAGAGTTACTAGAGAGCTCAAGACACAACACTGCAGAGTAACGCCTTGGAATGTCCTCGCACTTTATAAACAATTGTACTGGGGAGGGAATATTTTTACATGACATTTGCACAGCTTGACAAATGGCAAGCTGAGGCTGTGTGCTCTTCTGACGAACATTGATTTTTCACATAGAGATATCCCAGAAACTGACCAAAGAGAGATATCTGACTGTACTGGAAAAGTAGAAGTGGAACTTGGAGCCTTAAAAAAATAACAAACAAAGAGCAGCAGTTAAGTGAAGAGAGCAAGATTTCGATGTTGGGCATGATGGCATCTGCCCAGGACCTTTTAATTCTGGCACTATGTGGCTTGTTACTAGAGTTACCGGCTGGATGTCATGCAACAGATACGAGACAGCCAAGGTTACGTCTGTCACATAAAGGTAGGTCAGTGTGTCAGGTTTTTAAAGCCTTTATGCTAATGCAAGTTCATTGACTTCACTGAAAGTATTGCAATGGGGTTAAACTGCGGTCCTTTGACAGAGTAAAATATTCCTCTTCAGCAGTGCTGTAAATTATGTCCTTGTACTAAACTATATCTGTAATTGACTTTACTGAAATTAGAATGATTTCAGGAACTTGTAGTGATTGATTTTAGGCTGTTTCAGTATTTGCATACCTGAAAGAGCATTAGGTTTTCTTGTCATTCTGTCCTCTGTGATGTAAGAAGGATGTCTGATCTTTAATAATAAGGAAAGTCATGAGAAGATACCCTGAAATTACTACTGAATAAATATACTCTAATGCATAAAGTAACCCTTAAGCAATTGAATGTCTGTTTCACTTTTAGAATTCTATTTATCTACAAATATAGCTAAGGCAAAAAGACTGCAATCCTGTGTAACCATATGATTCATTTTCTAAACTAGCAAGTGTCATCACACTGTAATTAAAATGACTAACTGCCAGTGTAAGTCTGCTTCCAGTTTAGCTGCTACTCAAAGAAAAATATTACTTTCTCTCATATTTGTGTACATTACTTACAACTTTTTTCTTCAGTTTTAGTCTCCCTGAAACCTAAACCCTTCTCCCTTAGCTCCTTCAAAGTGAACCCTTGTTCTAGATTGCATGTGATTTAAACTCTTCCTTATGATTCAGTTCTCATCCTATGTATATCTATGGGTATCTGTACAAAGCCACGTTTCAGTCCTGCAGTAGTACATACATTTGTAGATGTCATACATATATGTCAGGCAGTTATTAGCAGTGAAGGTGGAAAAAATATGCAAACATGCAAAGTAAATTGATGTTAAGCCAATCAGCAATGTTTAGATATTACCTTTTGTACAAAGATGAAAAGAAAATACCTTTTTGCTGACATAGGTGGGGGTGAGAAAATGCTAATTTACTGAAGTACATTTCTGTGGCTATGGAAGTGATAACTATGCAGCATCAGTGTGAAGTATATTAAAATATGTATTTTAAGTATGGCTAGGATTCAAAATCCAGCATCAGCTAGAACTCCACATAGCTTTTGTCTAAACAAGGTTTAATTGTGTTTTATAGAGAAAGAATCTGAATAGGATAATTGGTCTGTATGCCTTGCTAGGAAGCTCTATGAAATGAGTTTTGTTTTTATTAGGGCAATGAAACATGTTTTAAAGAAAGAGACTTGTCATGAAAAGCTCTCTTGTAAGTAAACAATTGATTGCTATCAATGCAATATATCTCTTCCAATATGTAAATCAGTAGAAATGAGTGATAAATGCTGATTATATAATTCCCTCACATCTCCTTTGTTGAAAATGTATCTTACTGTTGATTTATTTCTAGGTATAATCACTAAGGCTATTGATCTTTATTTGCTTGCAATGGAGGTAGGGAGATGAGAAAAGCAAAGTAAATGAGACAAATAGACCTACTGTTATGTTGGTTCAGGGTTTAGCTGCCAGTTTTGGCAAGCTCCCCACTATGGTTCTGCAACTATTAACTGCTTCTGTGCTTGCTTGTAGGAGTAATTGTTTTTCCGCTGGTTGGAATCACTGTACATTTCACTGCATACTACTTTCACTTTCAGCAGGGAGCCAGTAATTTGGGCATAGCACATCATAACTCTGATATTTTCAAGGAAATTTTAAAACATCCGTTTCTCACTGAGGGCCAAACCTCCCCTGCCTGATGTCAGTTTTCCCAGTTTTCCCAGATCCAATGACACAGAAAGATCTTTCCCAAGCAAATTCTCTACCATGAGCACACATATCTTCATCTTATATTTCACCTCATAGAGTAACCTGCCACATTTTTCACACTTATGAAATGTGACTGATTTTACAAGCTGTGTTGCAGTCAATGAATGCCTGACTACAGAACCAAAGTCAAAGGTTATACATTGCATCCCTGCTTGCACCCTGAGAACAGCACTCGCAATTCTCCCATCCAAAAGAATGTAGCATCCAAGTATGAAGTCCACGAGTAAATGTTGCTGCATTCACAAATCAAACAGGAACAGCAAGAAGGTCCCCTCATTTGAATTGCACTTACTCCAGAGGGATGCTGCTCTGGGTACCAGCTGGGCATGGGCAGTTACAAAGTTGTGGTTGCACCATTTTGGTACAGGCAATGAAATCCATATGCGTATATTTTCAGCATGGAATAGCTGTAAATTCAGCAATAAATTTAATCACAAAGATCCTGAAACATGAAAGCAAACATATCTGCTCAATGCCTCCCTTTGCAACTGGGAATGTTGGAGGTTAATTAGCATTCAGGCCACTGCAGGCTAGGCTAGTACTGACAGATAAGTAAAAGCTTCTGTGATGAGTATGATGAGCTTTAAGGACATGAGATTTTTTTTTTTTTTTTTCAATGGGAGGAGTATTTATAACTAATCTACTTTAAAAGCTTATTACCTTATAGAGCTAGGAGAAGGCATCCACAAATTAGATGCACTGATTTTTACAAATTTTCCTTTCCTTTTTCTGCTTCAAAAGTGATGTTCAGTGAAAGTAAAGTGAACTGACAGTGAATGAGAGCTTTTTGCCCTCAGCAAAACAGGCTTCACCTGCAGAGCACACATGCTTCCCAACTCACTGCAACAAGCTCAGGTCCTAACCCTTGCTCAGAAGGGTCGCCTGATGGATAGGAATACCACAATCCCCTTGCCAATTAAAGGATATACTGTGAAACCTCTGTTTGATGCTATGGCCATTTACTCAGCTTCAGTGGGACTTAATCGAAATCCTGCATTCCTGAACTACTGTTAAACCTGTCAGTTTAATGTAAGCTGTAATAGTGTTTTTTGTTAACACAGAGGATTGTCTTCACTCACACTAAACTCAAACATGAGAATTTTGCCATTCCTTTATTTGGGGTTGATTTAATTTTATGGTTATAATTTAGTTCTTAGTAACTTGAACTGTATACAAGCCCAGGAATTGAAGGTGTTTTCCTCAGTCCATCAGCTTTTGCTCATAAGAGAATTTATATTGCAATTAACACCATTTGTGGTATTAGTGGTATGGTCATGTTGAAGGTTGCATTTGACAATGACCAGCAGAGATCTTGCTTGAGATAATAACGTACCTCTAATGTTTCATGTTGATTTGTAGAGATTAAAATGTATTATTGCTCATTCAGTATTACAGAGAAACAAAGTTTCTACATTATTAAGTTGTAGGTTGATAAATACATTTAAAAATCATTAGCTGATTTTAAGTACAGTACAGGCACTGCTTAATGAGGTGTTAATGGAAGCCAAGATTCAGCCCCCATGCTTTATAGGCTGCGGGTTGCATTCTTTCCCAGTGTCCCACAGTTTGAGTTCTCGCAATGGGAAATATATAATTAAGGTGAAATCAGCACAACGCTGTATGTTAAAAAGAAACTATTTACATTACAGGTTGAAATGGATTTGGTTTCTTTCCAGAGAGCAGGAGGGATATATTTATATAAGCCTAGTAGAACTACATTAAAAGCATGTAGGCCTGAAGAGCCCATGAAGGACGTAATTGTATAATTCAAGCTCTACACATGGTATGCAGTGTGTTCCTAAGTGTTCTTTTCTGGTTTGTGGATAGGTTAAAGAGCAAAGGTAACAGTATGAAAGTGAGTTGTTGAGCAGCTGTGGTGTCTCTGCAATTTTGTACCAGGAATAGGATATGGTACAGTGGGCTCTGTGCAGACGTCTGGAGATACTGAGAAATTTTACCTGTTAATTTTACCTGTTTATACTGCTCTTGAGTGACTTGAGGCATTTTGGCATTGTCCAAGTTCTGGTTGTGTAGCTATGCACTGGACACTGTTCTTTCCTGGAAAGGGTGTGGTTAAGTAGCATTTCCAGTCCTAACATCTCCACCTTCCTTGCTGTGAGCAATGCTTGCTACTTGAGGTAGAGAAGTTGCAACAGGCAGAAGGATCAGACTGAATTAAGAAAGGAAAAATCTGGACTTAGAAATTTTCTTCTCAAGATAAAACATTTCAAAAAGGTAGAAGAAGAAGAGACTGAAGGGACAGATGTAATTTTGCAGAAGTGATACTTTCTGTGCTCATATACAGATTTTAATATATAGGACGTGCTACATGAAACCATCTATAAGAATTATGATTTGTTAGGGATGGCTAATAGTCTTTGAGGACTTCTGAGGTCTGCTGCAGAAGAAAAACATTTCAGTGCCATTTGCAGGAGCTGGACTTTCAACGTGCCTACTTTAACTTTCATGATAATAGTCATTTTTACTTCATTATACTTAAACTAGATTAAGATATTTCTGCAAATTTTATTGGTTGTTATTTAGTTTATCTAGTCAGAGCTTTACTTGCAAAAAGAAATTTGATTTCAGAGACTGGTTTGGAAATGATTATAGTAATGTCTTGCTATTCATTACTCTGGTCTTATAACTATACACCTTCAGGATTTTCTACAGTGTTAGTTCTCTAGCTAGGTGGCAGCAAAATTTATCCAGGGACTAATGAAAAATGTGAATAATAAAAATTTAGAAAAATTTTAGACAAGCATTTGTGGATATTGAAGTAGGTAAATACATTAAATGCACATATAGTATTTTCAGTTAGTAATCACCTGTCCACAGAAAACATGGCTAATTAATAACTAGCCACATAACTGATAACTGAATCATGGCTGATTCTGTTGCATGTGTAAAGTTTTTTCTATTTTAATAGTCTTCACAGTAGTAGAATTTTGGTTTGACGTGATTGTGAAAGATTAGCTCTCCTACCAAGAAATATTAAAATGTAAGTAAGATATTCATTCATACTATATATAAATCAACATGCATCTATCAAAATAAGGATGTGGCTTATCAGAGCTTACCTGTAGTCCAGAGAAGTCTGTATTAAAAAAAAATACGTTATGTGTATGTATATATTTATGAATACATATGTCAATGTATAAATATCTATATGCATAAATATATACTTATATGTATAAATATGTGTATTTGTGTATACATAAATATATGTATCTATAAAATATGTGTATGTAAATAACAGATACATGTTTGGATTTTCCTTATGGTGAAATAAGTAGCAGTATAACTCTGAGGGCCTACGAACTAAAGACTTGCATTATATCTGAAGGTATATAAATCTCTTTGAGTACAAGGGCTGATATTACAAGTGTTTGGAAACACAGTCTCTTTTTAACTGAATTATTGAGGCTACATAGAACTCAGTGTCAGTACAGAAATGTTTTAAAGAAGGATATATTGATATCTCAGACGAACTGGTGGGGAAGAGAGGAGGGCTTTTATTCCCTTTCTCCCTTTGGTCAAACAACAAACCTTGCTTCAGATTTATTATTTATCCATATCCCAAGAGGTGACTGGCAGCAAGTTCAGGAGTGTTTTCAAGTAATCCTAGATTGACTTGTTCACAAAAACTGGAATTTTTTGGCAGAGAAATCATGACAGTTCCTTTCATAACTGCAGTTTGTTGACAAAGGCTTCTGTAAGTTTTACTTTAGCAGAACTCCGAAGTGATAAGCACTACCACTGGGGATTTAAGAAGCAGACTGTTTGCTGTGTAACATCAATCACTTTCCTGTTTTTGCTTTAAAGAACTAAGTGCCATCTGAAGCTACAAGACCAGAATATTCTGCATGCTACTGCTTCCACACAGCTACCTCCTTGCTTTCAAAGTGATAACACCATCTGCTATTTCAAACTCTTCATCAGAGATTATACTTATTATTTCGCTAGAAGCATTTTATTTTACTTACATGAACACAAGCTTAATGCTGTTTGTATGATTTACAGTATGCTGTGCAAGGGTGAGCATCTGTTTGAGACCTTTTGGGAAATTTTGGGTCAAAAAATATTCCAAAACTCTTCAATAGGTATATTAAATATTATTAGAACTGCTGTCTCTTGGTCTTCTTCATGCAATTAGGCAATTATAATGAAGTCAACATATAGTGAACATTAATTAGATGTAGCCAACATTAATTAGAAATAAACTTTATTTCTTAAAGAAATTCAAACCCTGTCGGCATAAAGATAATAATCTTTGTTTTACAGATAAAACTCTCTTAATATAAGTATACTATTTTAAATGTTTTGTGTTGGTTAGTTAACGTTTGGCACTTACATAATCATTTAAGGATTCGTGACTACACATGAAAGAAAATGTTAAAAGAAAAAAAAGAAAGAATGAAAATAATGTATTATAAAAAATCTGTAATGTAGTTTAGCATTAATTCCAAACTCTTGTGAAGAAAGGATGTTAAATAGCTTTGAAGACACAGTATTTGAGTAGTTTTTAAATAAATTCCATCTTTAAGTTAGTGAAAATTACAAACTGTCAACATCAAGATTCTGTTTGAGAAACTGACCTGAATTTACTACATACATAAAAGCAAATAAAAACATTGATTCTCTCAGGGAATGGTTTCAAAAATGGATGTTACCAGCCTATTCTTTTTTGTCATTTGACACTGAACCTACTCCTTTTTTCCATCATCTTGTTTCTTCTGATCTTCCTGAAGTCTACAGCTCTGATTTTGGAAGAAATGTTTCACCTTGTTAACTGATTCAACTGAAGACTATTGTAACTGTGTTTCTCCTTTAAGCATCTTCTGTTAGTTCTGATGAAGCTCCTAATAGATATGCTTTTGCCCATGGAACATTTCTTTATCAGGTGGTTTTACAGCTCTCTAAAGTCTTATTTTTTTGTTTCAAACCAGTGTAAAGCAGAACTGTAACATTTTTATTCAACTTTTTTCATATCTCATGATGATTTTCATGTTTACAAAAATCAACTAGGCAAGAAACAACATTGCAAACATGAAAAAAAAAAGGATTTTTCTGTTTTTTTTTTTTTTAATTATTATTATTTATCTTATTTATTTATTTATTTATTTTTCCTAGGTTTTGCCTGATGTTTCCTGATGCTAGACTTTGCATTTGTAAACTTCAGCACATTACAATCAGACATCTCTGAATACACTCTTTGGCCACAGTGCTGTAGGTGAATATACCATCTTAGCAATGTGTCTTTATTTCTAAGTCGGCTCTCATTCTTACATTACCTGTAATTTACAGGTGCTCTGGAATATAACAGCCTGTGAAAGGTTCAATTTACAGTTTCTGTGCAAGCATGAGCAGGAGGTCTGTAACCACAAAGATGTCAGCAAAGAAATACTTGCCAAACATCCTGGCCCTGGCATGATGTGCAGACTGTGTGTAGCCAATAGCTGCAAAAACTTGGATCACTCATGTAGCTAAAAAAATTTTTGATGGAATAAAAGTTGAATCTCATATTCAATTTAACTGTTATTAGTTTCAGGAAAAAGCAGTTAATTGGTAGTTGCTTTTGTCATGTCATGCTATTCTGTCTCAATATTGTACTTGCCATGCTTTATTACCTATTCTGTCAATTAGAGTGCTCAATTCTTAGTAAAGTCAAAAAGAGTCTTCAGTTACATCAAATGACTTTAGACTCATCCTTGAAAGCAATGCAGTGTTTCAAACTGAAATCTCATTTGCTTGGTGGAAGTGTCACTAATTTATCTTATGAACTTCACAGATTAGTAAAAATATACCAGGATACTCAGTCCTATTGCATTTCATGGAAAAACAGTGCAATAGCACATTCTGTAACTCATGTGGCTGCCATTGGTTGACTTCTAATACTTATGTCTTCAGTATCAAGGAAATTAATCAAAATTGGATCTTACAATGTTTCTGCAAATTAAAAAGTTAACACAAAGGAAATGATGGAATAGTCTAATGGTAAAGATTAATTTGTCATAGACATGCAACATTTACTTTCTAAAACCACATTACTGTTCTTAATCAAATATGCCTGAAATGAGTTTTCATTTCAGAAACGTAAGTACGAAGGATATCTTTCCAGTCAGTCAGAGAAGGTTGTATGACAGATTTTCGTGCTTTCTGTGGTCTATTACAATATAGTTCAAAGTATCACTATGAACATTAAATATCCAAGTAAAGAAGAAATAAAAGGTCAGAAAAATCATTCATGGGGGGGAGGAAAAAAGAAATGAAAAAAAAAAAAAAAAAAAATCCAGTCAAACAAAGCCTGTTAGCCAAACAGGAAGAAAAAAAATCACTAATTTCTTCACATATCCCTTTAGCCTAGGCAGAAGGCATTCATTATTTATAAAACTTTGATGACAGGCCACATATAGTCCTCTTTAGACTGTGATCTGGCAGCAGCAACTAAGAAAAAAATGTTTATGATCCTTGTGAAATTATTTTGCTAAAATTTCTACTTCGTCAGTACTGAAGAATTCCAGGTTGTAGGAAACTCATTCTTTCAGTGAAACGTGTGAATTCTATCTTTTTTGTTTCTTTTATTTTAAATCCCCCCAAATATATTTACTTAAAAATTTTAAATATTCCTGACTGGATCCTTTATCGTCATGATGGATTTTTTGGTGAACTAATTGCAAAATAGTTCTTTAAACCAAGTAACCTGAGGTTGGAAGACAGGTCTTTCAGTGAAAGAAGATGTCACTCCTCTTAATGTATCTATTCTCTACTTCTTCTGTGTTTATTTTTATCTAAAGGATTCCTGACTTCATACTGTGAATCAATTGATGCTTTAGTAGGAGTCAAACAATGGGTCTTTTACTGTTGCTAAGTTTGTTTCGTAGGCTTCTTCTTACAACACATTTGTTTAATAGACCTAGTAAAATGGTGAGTGCAGCTGTAAATATATCTTTTATTTGTTGATGTGTAATAAACATCACAGGGATGTTGGCCTTTTCTTATTCTGATCTTCCTGACACTGGTGAAAGGAAATTGTACAAAATGAATGAAAAGTACCTTAAACTGATTGCAGAAAACAACAGTCCCCAAATATCTAAGGGTCAGTACCTTGTTTCTTTTTTAACAGATGGTTTCTCCCTGCAGTGTTACCAAACCTTAATAATAGTAAAATAATAGGTTGTTTGATGCAAGGGAATTATTCCAAATAGCACTATTCACTCGGGTCATCACTGAAGGTCATTTTTCAGCCAGAAAGCTAAAGGTTAGCAAGTGTCACTTAATTCTATGAGCTCCTGCAACCCTTTATTTATGATTAAGCGGAGTGCTTTCCTGTGGGTGTGTGGTAAAATCCAAGAATAAAGGAAAATAAGCCCATTCCTTAATACATTAAATATTTCATCTCAGTTGATTGAGAATGGTATGATACAAAGCTCGAAAATATGTGTTGTCTTGGAGCCCAGAGCCACTCAGGTTGTCTTTGAGATCTTAAAATTATTGCTGGGGAAAAAAAAAAAAAA
>JAOWBP010037941.1:0-21108 GCA_028571105.1 Tragopan temminckii
AAGTTATATTTGAGTGACACAACATTTCAACAACAACGAAGCAATTTACTATAAGGGCAAGCTATTCATTCATTGAAAAACATTATAAGATGTGACACATATAATCTATGTCAGAAGAATCTAGAAAAAAGCTAAATGAATAACAACAACAACAACATGTCTTACAACTTGGAACAACCAGAACAACAACAACAAGTTGTATGAATCAGCAAACAACCACGCACATTACTAACTAAAAAAAAAGATTAAAATAAACAACAAATATCAAAATATAAAATAATATTATTAAAAAAAATAAGATCCACACCTTAAAATTTTTTTTATTTATTTAGTTTTATTTTATCTTAGATATGTTACTTTAATAATGATGATGATCAGTTTTTTTCTTGGTTTTTTGCAATGATCTTCGTTGCCCAAAAGTTTAAGTGAGCGAACGAGCGAGAGAAATATGTGAATTTTACGTTGTTGACAGTAACACACGACAACTTATTCTCCAATCCACCTAGATGGCCATCTAAATGAATGAAACCTGGAAAGAGCAATGTAGGATACCTCCCAAGAACCAGAAAACAACAATAATCAATGACAAGAACATCTTATTTCGGATGGACAAATCGATTTTCTTGAAGAAAAAACACAAACAACAAAAAACCAAAAAAAACAAGACTAAGGAAAATTAAATTTATTTACACTAGCATTTTTGAATGAATGACTGATTCATTTAGTTAGTTCTGGAAATTTGTTGTTGTTGGACACTACCATCAGCAGCAGCCAGAAGCAATCAAACATGTCCGAAAAAAATAAATAAATTTTTCTGGCTGGCTGTATGGACGCACACACAACAAAAATAAGTAATAATTTATCACTTTTTTTGAAGGTAAGAGAATGGCTCAATTCTCTCAATGAAGTTTGCCATTTTTTTGCTGTTCAGTTGCACACAAAAAAAACAGATCAGCTTGATCACTGAAATAATAATGAGAAATGTGTATGTAGATATCTAAATCTATATTATTATCCATTTGAAATAACATCTTTGGATTCCGGAGGACCACAGAGTGGTAGTTTCGTATTTTGAATGCCACACCGAGAGATAGAAAAATGGCAACTATGGCACAGTGACATAAATTATTATGCAACAAGACAATCTGGGCCGGGTAGCGCGAGCAAACAAACAAACCAAAAAAAAAATGCATCTGTTTGGTTGGTTTTTCAATAATTTATTGGTTTTGATGAACAAACAACCTAAAGAAATGTATTAAAAAAACAAGACATCAATCTTTGATGAAGATCTTAATTTTTAGTTGTGTTTTGTTGAATTTTGTGTGGTGGCGATCTACATGCTTGATCCAATTTGTCTTCGACTACAACAACAAGCCAAATTTATCAAATAAAACAAATCTGTAGAACAAAAAATCTAAATAAAAAACTTGACCTTTAAGCAATTGGATGAGTTGTAATTCGTTTATTACCTTAATTTTTTTTGTTAAAAAATAATTATATACAAAAAATCTGTTAAGAGCAGTTTGAATTTTGTTTTATGGTCGAGATGCATCTCGAAATCATAAAAAAAGATGACGAGTTTGTTAAACAACAGCATGTTTTATTTCTGGAACATTCAGACAACAACAACGGACAGATTTTTGATTTTGTTAGACAAGAATTCAAAATGAAGAGTTCAGAGTTCAAAAAAGTGGTGGTCACATAACCATGACGATTTTTTTTGTTTTTACAACAACGACCAACCAGTCAACATTCACTCAACCAACCAAACGACAATTTTCTCCTTCGTTTTTTGCATCATTTTAATATAATCAGTCACAAACACATTTCAGTTAGGTAGCGACAGCATCCGGTCGTAAATTATTAGCGAAAAATTATTTTTTTCCAGGGAAGGCAAAGCAAGACATCGAAACTATGGTTCGATATAACAGCAACAAGTGCTTCAGCTAACTAAAAACAACGATTCCGTAGTCGGCTGCTTGTATGACCAGTTTTTTTTGGTCATGAAGAAGAAAAATAGCAGGAACCCTTTGAATACAAGGAAAAAAATACACTTGATGTTGATAATGTGAACCCTTTGAATACTAAGAAGAAGAAGAAGTAATTATTCAATTAAAACCTATTTCAAATATATTTTTCTGTTATAAAAACTTCACAAAACACTTCTGCAAAAAAAGAATAATAAAAAAAGTAATTTTTTATGATATCTGTTTGTGTTTTAGATTAGATTTGATGATGAAAAAAATGAAGCAATGTCGTTTTTTGGCCAAAAAACAGAAGAACAATGGTGGACAGAGTTGTGACATGTCACAAACAACATAGAGAACAACAACCTTAAAAAACAGCAACAGCAATCATTCATTCATTTGTATAGTTTTTGTGTTCGACATGACGAATTACAAGATTGTTTTTTGCTGCTCTTGTCACACAGAAACAAACAGAGAAAGACAATTGTCATTTATATGTGTTTAGAGTGGTTAAATAGCCAGTGGTCAACTGGTTATATAACGGATACATAAAATGGTGGACAACTACGACAAATAAACATCATTTTTTTATTGTTTTGTAGGTTTATTATTCAACTGTTTTTTTTAAAACCTGTACCAAACTAAAATAGAATCAATCAAATAAAATATTAGAATTTCTTTTTGTTGTTTTATGATACCAGCATTTTGAAGAAGAAGAACCCTAGAACAAAAGATTATCATCATTATTTACCATTATGATGATTCGAATGATGATCTCCATCAAGAGTATTATATCAGAGATTGGTCGTGATACGAATATTAAATTCAAACATAAGAGAGATTAACAAAACATGAATTGTGATATCCTACAATGGGATGCTATTTTTTTTGTAATGGAATTCAAAACCTAAGAAACCATTACTTTTGTAAAAAAACATATATCTGTTTCGCAAAGAAATGTTACGTTTTTTTATTCAATTCCAACAATTATCATAAAGAAATGATAAATCCAAAAAAAATTGTTACGATTTCCATACAAAAATGATGATGAATCATTCTCTATGAATAATTACCTGAAAAAAACATATGAATTTATAAAGAATGCCGCTATACAACACAATGGACAAAACAACTATAAAATGTCCATTATAATCATGGTGGTGCATACACAAATAATGTAATATTTACACTACTAGGTGATAATTACATTATTTGTGAAAATGGTAAAGAAAAAATTCTTTACATATTGTAAAATACACGGTTGCGCGAGCATACGATTTAAAACAAATCATAAAAATTACAAGCACCAAAAATGAAGATGAATGAAGTTTTCTTTCTTCTTTTAAAACAAATTATTAATCGTTCTGTTTGTTGAGGTTTGTTCAAGTATGAAATGTTTTTTCTTCTTGTTGTTTTTTAGCAATTTCATTCTTGAAAAAAATTATGATAAATTACATTTTTGTGAAATGTTTTTTTTGTGTAGCGGCATAACACGAAATGAATAACAAACAAACCACAATTTTTTGCTTGAAATTCAAACCATGAAATTGAATTATTCTAAATAAACAGACTTTTGACAAACAAACATTACAACTCCTTGAATTTTGTGATTGCATAAAAAACAAATATTCATCTTTTTGGTTAATTATCTTTTTTTGGTGGTTAACAACAAAGTTAATAATTTCAGTGTACAAAAAACTTTTGCTCTATTATTAGCTTGTTTGGTTGGAAAATCAATCAATCAATCAATAACATCTAGAGCAAGCAAGCAAGCAATAATCCACCTGGATTCTACAATGAATTATTGATTGAATTTTATATAAAAATAAAACCAACAAAAAACTTGTCTCTCTTTCTCCCCGCTTTCGTTCTCTCATTCTTAATGATCGTTGTCTAATTATCTCCAACAACTAACGACAACGGGTCTGGTTGTTTAACAATGTCAAACGATTCTATACGTTTTTGTTTCTATTGTGTGTGCTGTTGCATGTGTCATTAGTAGCCAATAAAAACATATGGCGCCGACGCCACGGCCATCATATTGTTGGTTGGTTGGTTGGTCGGACGATTGTCATTGTTATCATCATCACAAAACAAGATATGAAATTTATAAAAGAAATGAATGCTTATGACACGGATAATGAATTGAATTGAAATGCTAGATCTAGCAACTTTTTTAGACAAAGTTTTTGTTGAAACTATGGCCAGAAATCGTCATCATCATTAACCGAATTAAGGTTATATAACACGACAAAAAAAGAACAATACAATGTTTTTAGTTGTGGGGTATATGCACCAAAATTTAAACATAGAAAAAAACAAGAATACAAGAGAACATTGTCGCAACAAACAAAAGAATAGGAACAAATACAACAACCAAACAACAACAGAACGAGAAAAAAAATGAATCAGAAACAACAACAACAAGAATAAAACAAAACAACCAAACATGAAATATTAACAACACAACAACAACAACAACTAGAACACAACATGCTCCCAGACAGCCAACAAAAACAAGAATCGATGGAAAATGAAAACAAACCAAAATTAACTCCAGAACTAAAATAAATCGATTCAATTACAACTATTATATGAAAATACAGGGTGTGTGTGTTTGTCTATGTGTCTATGTTTGTTAGTTTGTGTTCTGCCAACAAGCAACAAACGTATATTCACATTTATTTTATGCTCATAAATCACAATGGCATAAAACAGAATTGAGAAACAGATAGAGCTAGCTAGTAGCTACCTGGAAAAGCCTGGTGATGAGTAGATGAGTACACCCTGTTTACATACCGGACAACAAATAGGACAACAACACAATAATATTCACCATTGATAAATAAATTGAATCATATTTATTGATCCACCAAAAAAAAAAAAATGATCAGGTAAACACCAAAACTAATAAATGATTGATTGATTCAGTTTTGTTCATTCATTAAAGCTTGATTATCAATATTTGCAAATGAATTCTTTTGCTGCAAAAAAACAACTCCATCTATCCGCGACAAACAGCAAAAAAAGAAGAAAGAATTCTTACACAATCATTTAGAGAATATTCTTTGAAATGGTGTAAATGAATACAGACAGACTAGTGTTTTGAAATTATATTTTTTTACGTTGGTAGGTTCCTACTTTTTTTAAATTTAATTTATTTAAATTTTTCTTTTACAAACGACAACGTGTGTCGTCGTGGTGGTAGCAGCCATAGTCATCGTGTTAGTGTTATTTGCATTGGCCAAATAAGAAGAATGATGATGAAGTAAAAGAAGAAAAATTGTTTTGCTAGCACACACACACACACTCCAAGCATTAATGATGTGATGGTTTCGCTTTTTTCCGTATACCAGCCAACCAAATAACCAAAATATACGTTTTATAATAAAAAAGCCAACTGCCAGAATCATTTTTCTCTTCAGAGTTGCGAAATGTGTGACAGAACCCGCTCTCCAACAACATTATAACATCACACATCATGAACAAACGATGCAAAAGTAAACTTAATACTTTAGGAATATTCTGCGACACTCTCCTTTTTTCTTTCTCTTCATTTTTCTTTCATATAAGAGACTTATTACGATGAACTTGTCCTGGATCGTGAGTCAAAACTTATGATGTTGGCGAGAGAGAAAGATGATGAAGAGAATCCTTTTTTCAAATCATCATTAATTAAAAATGATTGAATCATTCATACAATTCCAATGGATATAGATGATGAAGACATTATTTTTATAACGGCAGCATTCAGTTATTCAACAGCAGCTTACTACCAAAAAGGATCAAATACCTAAGAAATATAATAATCACACTAAACACAAATCAAAAAACTCTTTGCAGACTTAATCTTTATTTATATTTTTCTTCTTAGACAAAAGAAGAAAAATAGCTTTTTTTCTGGAGAAAAATACATATCGAACACAAGCTTGAATCCAAATCCAAATCCATTCGTCTTCGTTTGGTTAGTCGACAGTTGTCTTGTGGTTTGCTTAGTTTTTTGGCGAAATAAACAAACGAGAAAACAAAATTATATTTCTAAATAATAATCGATTGCCGGTTTGTGCACATTTGGTTTCCAGGTTGGAAAAAAAAGAAGAAGAAATTTATAGAACCAAAAAAACATACCGAAATATAATTGATGATCTTCACTAACTTCTTGGAAACTATTTATAATATTAGCAACAGGGATAGAGGAACAAAAAAATTGCATAAAAACAAATGCATATTTTATGAATATGATCATTTTTTTCAGTGATAGTTACTGTGAATGATTTCCAGAATGAACAGCATCGGAAGAAACAAAAAATTATTCTGATGATTATGTAAAACAAAAAACATTTTAAAAATTTCTCATTGCTGTGATTTTTCCCAAAACACACCCACACACACAAACGCCCACCACCAAAAAGTTGTTAATTATATTGATTAAATGAGCATACATCGATCTTATTGTATTTCTGTTCTTGTCTGTGTGTGTTTCCTGTTTTTGGGAAGACATGTTTTTTTAATGATATGCAACCACGAGCAAGGTGTGTGTGTGTTGTTTCATTATGTCTCAGCAAAGAAACAAAGTAATTTTGCATTCAGGAAAAAAAACATTTCATGTGACTTTTCAAGAAAAAAATAACAACTAATTAATCATTTATTAATTGGTTTTATTTTTTACCATTTTTTGAAAAGAAGATTTATATTGCTTATGTTTGCTCTAGAATTGTCTTGTTGTTGTTTTGTTGTTGTTGTCAAATGTCACTTTCAAAGTTTTTTATTTTTTGAAAAAAATGCGATCTTTGCATGCTCACAAAGTTTCCCAAAGTTTGGATATTTTTGGATCAATATTTACCGAACCAACCAGAACAACAATAACAAGCAACAAACAACAAAATGCAAGCCTGTTTTTTTGCAAAAAAAAAGAAAATATGATTAGGTCATGATATGAGTCACCCTAATAGTCATCATCATCATCTTGATGATCGAAACATATTTTTCAAAGGATCACTGGATCATATGGTTTAGAATATTGATTATTTTGTTCTCTCACAGTGTGTCTGCTTGTTTTTGGATCTTTTGGATCATAAATGGACCAATAATTAGGTTTATTAACAACAACAGTAGTGGAACTGTTTTTTGGATCATTTGCTGGACAAACAACTCACCAAAAAAAGCTAGAATAACAGAAAAATAATTCTTCAGGGAACCATTGCAATATGGCAGGGTCATATATTCATAATTCCATACACCAGAAGATTCTGGTTGCAGTCGTGTTTTCTATTTGAAATCCAAAAATGATTTATATGATTGTGAATTCAAAACCTTGTATTTGGTGTTGTATTATTATTGTGTTGTTGTCATGTTCCAGAATCAGAATACAACAGAATCGCAACAAAAATCCTGAATTAGGGTTCAAATAAGCTTACAAACAATTGATGCCAGAACAAAAAGTCATTGAACGGTTGAATTTTTAAATGTACCAATAAACATTAATTTGAAAATTTCAATTCTTTAAAAATCTTTTCTTACACTTTCACAAACTAGCACCCAATACTTTTAAATGAGCAAATTTTTCAACATTATTTTCAAATAATAATGTTAGTTTGTTAGTTTTTTGTCTAATATTTTTCCTTTAGTAAGTTGATTGAGAATTCTTTTTAGCTAAAGAATTTTTTTCGTTGAAATTTTCAAGCTGAAAAAAGCTTATGTGATCGAATCACTGTTCAAACAACAAGAATGGTTGTCGTCGTTTTGTCGAATAATAAAATGGTCCATTAGTTTAATAAATGAAATCGTACAGTGCACGAAGAGACAGAAAAGCTGAAGCAATTTAATTTTTTTCTGTAAGCTAATAATAATCAACGGCATCGTTTAGTAGACGACGATGGAAACAAAAAAATTCTAGCCTTTTAAAACAAAATTTCTTCTTATTCTGTGGGCTGTTTTGTCACCAGAATTTGTTGTTGTTTTTGATGATGTGAAACAAAATGAATGCCGAACAGACAGATTGAACTTTTTTTCGTAGAATTATTCTTCTTATTTTGCGTCCTCTGGCGTTTTTTTTCATTGCTTTTGATATTAAGCTTTCAATACACACAATTCCTCTCTTTGTGTGTTGGATCTCATTCATTAACACACACCAAAAAAGTGAGAATCCATTTCAATCTGGCATCATGAGTCAATCTCCAAAAGCTTATATAAAAGACACAAAGAACATTGTAACAGGACCAGAATATCCTTAGACTATTTGGGTATTAAGAGAGAGAGAGAGATGACTTTCTATATTTTGTATTATGTTGTTGTTCTTTGATCTGATCAGAGATTTTTTTTTGCTTGTGTGTGTATGTGTCACCAAAATAATAAGCGCTCATTGTTGAAAATAACATTGCAAATATGATTATCAAATATACAGGATTATTATTAATTCACAAAAAAAGTGACAAAAACAACAACAACCAGCAAACAACAAGCAAATATAAAAATTGTACATGACGAAACAAAACAACAAGAAGACAAGCCTGTCAACATGGCAAATCTCTCTCCGAAACAGAATATTTTGTTCAACATAACTCTCTCGTTTCAAAAAAATAAAACAGACATAACAGATTAAGACACGTATTCCAGTAAGCTGCTCTCGTTTTTTTGCTGTTCTAGTTTTTTGTCAAAAGAATATTTCTTTTTATAATACAAAACAACAACAAGAATCACAAAAACACAACACAATTCTGTCATTGAAACTGTCTCTTGTTTTTTGTCACGAAAAGAGATCAAAGATTATGTAACTGAATACAAGATGAACCGGTTAAATATGAACAGATTTATAAGATTTTCAACGCTATCTATCGGATATCTACAGAAATATTTTGTGTAAAAAGGAATATTCTATGCAAATTCCTTTAGTTTTTTTTGGATTCTGGTGTCAAAAAAGATTTCAATGTTGTTCAATGTTTACCAAGCGGAACTGTTTGTTTGTTAGTCGGGTACCACAGAACCAAAAAAATATTTCCCGATAAAAATAAACTTGATTAACTTTTTGAAGCAAACAAATTTATTATAATATTACAACATAACGTTTGTGTTTGGCTTGCATTCGTTTGGTTTGGTCTCTCACTCTTCGTCATCATCAAGCATCGTTATTATTAAAAGCTATTAACTTTAGCTATATTGAACCGATAAGAGAGTGAGTGGCAAAAAAGTATTGAGCAACACCAGAATCCAATCCAGAATCCAGCGGCTGCTACTAGTTAGTGAAACCAGCCGCCCAAGAGTAGAATGCCCATGAGAGATGGCAACCAGAACTTCAAACTGAATGAGTGAGTGAGACAGAACAACTTGACTTTTTTGTTAGGCATTCTCAAACACACTAGGCAACATTTACCAGAATTATATAGCATTTATTCTGAATCTATAGCGAATATATTTGCCATCTCACATTGAATTATTACACACACACAAAGCTCAGTCAGTCATTTTGGATGAAAATGAGAAAAAATTCTCCATGATGATGTGTTTTTTTGATGATGAACGCTAATCATTTTCACCAAATGTAACAACAACAGAATAGTAATAAATATTTATTATTAGAATGCGAATAATACCAAACAAACAAACATAGAATCTAATAAGTTTGGAATGTCAAAGCATAAAAACAGTTATATTTGGACATGTATTTAATCCTGGTTTGGGTCTAGCAAAAAACAAACTTTTTTGACTGAAAATTTTTTTTGGTTCAGGTCGTGGTCCAAGCACACAACACAACATGACAACTAGAGAAAACGAATCCATTGATTCTGGTGAATACAACAGCAAAACTCAAATCACAACAACAACAAAAAAAAACAAGAATTAATGTCATAGTTGTAACTTGAGTTGTTGTTGTTTGGTGTGTTGGTCGATATTGATTTTCTGTTATTTGCTTTATCGAACCATGTACAGATGCTAGCTTGCTATTGGCATATGTTTAGCATATAAGCCTGTTTACCACATATCAAACATTATTCTCCTGTTTTTTTCAATTAGGTAACGAACAGAACAGAAGATTTAAATAATAGAATAAAGCTTTTTTTGAAAGAAGCTGTTTTCATGATAAGCGATGCTTTTTTGTTGTTTGGATTCTTCTCTCTTTTTTTTGACTTATGCAATATACAACATGCATTTTTGGTGAAATGCATTACACACTAACAAACCAAACAACCAAATAACATTGAGTTTTTTTCACTTGCATCTATTATTCATTTAGTTATTTATATTTATCTTTCCAAAAAAAACAATTCGCAGTTTGGTTAGCTAGCTAGCTATATACTAGACAGAATCAGATTTCTGATGCTCGTTAGTTAAATATTTTAACTTACTGATTGATTTGTGTAATTTGTCTTTTTTGGCTAATTGACGACGAGTATTTTCTTTTGCTTGTTGATGGTCCAGTTTCAGTTCTATCAGTTTGGTTGATCACTTATCAATTATCTGTATGGGAGAGAAAGAAAAATAAGAGAGAGATTAGTTAATAGATATAAAACGGCCAAGAGTGGGAAACCCAAGTGACCACACAAGACAACAGCACACTTTTTTCGGTATTTCTGCTTCTCAATCTAGTTTGGAAGTTGTCAATAATTTATATTTTAATCTATTTTGATTAAATTGATGTTCTAAGTGTGTGTGTGTTGACTACTGTTTTTTCTTCTTGTTGTTAGATTCTATTGGAAATTAATTAGATGCCGTCGGGCCAAATGATTCTTTTTGCTGTTGTTAATAAGTTTCACCAAAAAAGTGACTATTTTAATATTATTTTTGGATTCTGGCTGGTTCGTTCAACGCTCCTGGTGACATTGATATATCGACCGACAATATTGTTTGTTTGTATTTGGTCTGTAATACTTGGCAAAAACAAAATTCTGTGTGTGTTTGTTTGTGTAGTGTGATGTGTCCATTTCACACACAAGGACAAGAATAGGACACTGAGCTTTGTATAATGACGTTTGTTTGTTTGGTGAATTAATCTCAATGATTAATAACTCACTCTGCAACGTATTCTAGTTCTCTCTAAACGGAGTAATATAATACTACTCTCTAACTGTGAATTGCTTGCTTGGTTGTTGGTCTAATATTCCATCAAAGCGCTAATGAGTCGTAAATAGTCAACCAAATAGTCCACCAGCTAGTGGTTTTTCATTTTTTTCTGGGAGTTATTTTTGGGGTAAATTTTTTATTATTAGCTGGATTCTAACAAACAGAATCCAAGTGTGGTAAGTGAGTGAAGAGTTCGTTAGTGAGTGAGAATCCACCCAAGAGAGATTACACTTTGAATCTGGCAAATTGACTTTAGCTGCATTTATAGTATTTGGTGGCCATTCATCTTGATGGATCAACACTTAGCTTCTAAAAAGTAAGGCTAATGCTTGATCCCTTCATTTGACTTTGCACTAGAGTCAAACTTGCGGTTAGAAACGGGGAAAAACGTTTCATATTTGAATGAAAACGGGAGAAAGAAAAAAACTAAAATAGAAATATTTACCCCCACAAAAAAACGATACCAGCCAAAAAGAAACAAGCAATTTGTTCAAATATAAAATATCAAATATTGAATCTATCTCGGTTTCTGATTTCATGGACAATCAACATCAATGGCGATGGGTCTTTCTCTCTCATCCTCATCATGAAGATGTCAGCATGAACAAAACCAAAAGAAAATGTGTGATTGCTTGCTTGTTTATTTATTTACTAAGTTAGTTAGTTAGTTAGTCCATTGAGTTTGCTTGTTTGTCCGATAAAATAACACAAAAATAATAATAAAAAAACATCAAGAAATGTGGTAGCTAGAGAAATATCAAAAAACAGTCTTATTAGTGTTGTTGTTGTGTGTTGAATTGGTGAAATTGACCATCTAACTAATAAATGAAATGAGAAATGATCAAAGCAAAATATGCCGCTGCTACTGCTGGTCAATTGCCAATTGCTTTTGTCTTTTTTCTTCTTCATCTTGGCTATTTATTTTTGTATCATTTTCTCAACTATTAGCCAAAAAACAAACAAACTAAAATTTAAAGATGCCGCCAATGCTGACGACCAATAATGTCAAGAAAATAATAATAATGCGCGCCACTTAAAAATGCCGCACACTACAACCACAAACCAACAAACGACTACGATGACATTCATCGCATCATCAACCATAATAATAATAATTATAATGAGGAATCGTCATATTATCAACAAAAAAATTTGTGTTTTATTATATTTTCATTTTGGTGATATAATCTTTCGCTCTCTCAGCTCTTTTATCATTGACGCAGTTCTCTCTCTGTCTATCTTTCAATGAAAATTATCCATTAGTACGAGCATTAGCAACCAGGTAAATGATACATCGAGACACCTGAGAGAGAAAACAGACGAAATGGCATCGTGCATTAGCACTTTCTTCTTTTTTTACTTTGCCTTGAAATCTGTCGTTTTTTCTGGTCTTATTAATTCGCTCTATAATAATCATCTTCATTGAGTAAGTTACTAAATTAAATGAATCGAGTAATAAGAAACATAAAGAAAAATATATTTGCAAACAAATTTTCTTTTAAATGGATTCATTTAAATGAATAGAAAAGAAAACCGGTAAATGAAAATGATTCGCATAGACAGCAATTGCGAAACAAATGTTTTGAATGGATAATCTTTCTGGTCAAATGATATTGATCGAATGATGATTTGAAATCAAAACCGCGACCAACAACCCAACCAATCGACAAAACCATATTTTTTGATCATATTATTTATGATTACAATGATGATGGCCAATATCTCGTATCATCATCATTTCATATCAATTCACGCCTTTCAATTTAATAATCCGAATTATTATGATTATCATTAGAATATGAAACGTTGGCACGTGCTATGTGGTGCGGTGATCGACTATACGACGTCATCATTGAATCCAGGACGTCAATATTATTTATCATACCAAAAAAATCAGAAAATACAAAAGTCCCTAGTATTTCTCTGGTCCCTGTTTCTTTGGTGTGTCAAAAGTGTGTTGTATAAATTTAACTAATTAAAAAAATTTCTACAACAGAAACAAGCGAACAGCAGACACGCGTGGACCATTTATTTTTTCAATGTGTAACCTAGTTGTTGTTTGAGCAATATTGGATGCTCAGTTAGAGTTTTTGGTTGTGTGCTGCATTGACAAAACAACACTAGATTTCCCATCATCTCTCAACATCTCTCTCTCCATCTAAATGACAAACGACACGTGCTGCTGATATGATATTCTAGGGCTCACATTATGAGCACGTTGTCGTGGTATTGTTTTTTTTGTTGAAACACACACACACACGCACACACCAAGTCATAATCATCGTTCAGTTATTATTATTTTAACTTATCTATTCTAGGGTTCCAGGGTTAGGGTATTATTTGACCACCAAGGTTTTTGATCTCGGAAAACAGTTGTTGTTGTTGTTGTTTGAAACATGAGAGAATATAATGTTGATCCATCTTTCAATTCAACACTTCAATGAGCTATTTCCTTTCAATAGTGGTTGCTTGCTGATGACTAAACACAGGCTAGAATTGTAAATTGTGAATATAAAATTCTCTCTCTCTCTCACGCCTTTTACATTGAAAAACAATTTATCCATCAACTTGTCATCATATGAAAAAAACACAGAACATGGAACATCAGAACAAGATCTTGTCAAATTCAGGAACCAAGAATTAACGGTGCATGTTTGGTTTGGTCTATCTGGTTGACTGGTTCTTGTTCATCATCTCACAAACAAACAAGATATATTTTTCATTTATGTGACTTATGTCAAATACGAACACCAAACCATTTAAACGAAAACATGATTTCATGATGAAAAATCAAGCTACACATCAAAAAAAGCCAGGATGATGGTGTGTTTGACCGTCGGTTCGGTCCATTATTTATATGTGTTTTTTTCTTGGTGATCAAACTGAATTTATCAATTATATTCCAGGAAAGAAGATTCAGAAGCAAAACAACCGCATAGCAAACACGGCACCAAACAACAACAACATCAAACCGCAATCATCTGTCATTTTCATCTTAAAATAAAAAAAATAATAAAACAGGATCAATTTAAAAAAATAAGCGTATATAAAAAATGACGTATACATGCTTTTTGGTAGGTTGGTTTTGCTTTTAGAGTGAAAACATAATTGAACATGAACGGAAGAACACACACACACACGCACAGAGAGAGACACAAGATCCAAAGGTACACGACACCAAACACCAAAAATGTGTCAAATTAACACGATTTGTCACTTAAAGTTTTTTGCTTCCACGTAATAATATATTGATTAGGGTTGTGTTGAAATTGTGAAGAATCAATATTCAACAACATCAAAAACCAGGATGCACAAGAAGCCAGACTTAAGAGTTTGGCTTTTTTTCCATTATCCGGAGCAAAATGTGTCTCTGGTTCAGCAAAAAATTTTACGTCAACCAACAAAAAAACGTAAATTCAATTAATCTATTCATTCATCTGTCTCGTTTTTTTTCTGAAGCAGAGAAAAAATTTTTTGATTGACATTCATTTTATTTTCATTTATTATTATTATTTTGATATATTTTACAGCCAGACAGCTGTATATAGCTGATAGATCTTACACCAAATAGACCCAACCAAACCTAACACAGCAAAAGTGATAGATGAACTGAATGAAAAATATAAAAAAAATAATAAATCGTTTCATAGCGAGAATGAGAGCAAGCATCCAGACAAAGCATTTCATAATCCATCTTTATTAGTGGCCAGAAATATATTTTTTTTTGGTGCTGTCGCTCACAAAGTGTCTCGTTGTGTGATGTTCGTAAATTTGAATTTAAAATAACTTGTCGGCAAAATAACACACTTATTCACAAAATATAAACCATGACGAGAATTTTCTTTTTTTCGTAAATAAATTTTCATTTCTGGAAACAACAAAAAACAAATGAATAAACCAAATTATAAGATAACCACTAAACAGAATAATTTAAAGCCAGAGCCTTAATTACATACCGGAATATGTTGCGTAAATATCTTTAATCACAATTCAATAAATAATTCCAATAAGTCCAATTAATTAATTGACATTTTAGAACAAAAATTATTAAAAGTCAACAGAAATAATTAGAGCAAATTTAGAATACACCAAAATGTCTTTTGCTATTGTCGTCATGAAAAAATTTCGTAATTTTACAACAAGCAATATTTTTGTGTGTGGACAAATTTTAGCTGGCAAATTTTGAGGTTTTTGTCACAGCACTGTGAAAGTTACACTGCACTGCAGAATTTGAATTTGAATTTTTTTTCGTTTGCAATGTGGTTTGGTTTTTGGTTAATTTCGATCAAAAATCAATGATTTTTTTGTGTGAAGCAAACATTTTTTATGATTATTGATGGAATATGTTTGAGATAATGGAATATAATTGAATGGTATGTTATTATTTATTAATATGATCACATTTTAATTCTATTGCATCATTTCGTTTTTTCTTTCAAGGACTTATGTTGTTTATTTGTCCAAACAATTGTTTGGATGTGTTTTTGTGATGAAATTTTTTTTTTTAAATTGAAAAATTTTTGTGCATGTTGTTTGAGCAAGCATGTTTTGTGTTTTGTGTGTCTTGTCTTGTTTTTTTTGTTTGTTGTTGAAAACTGTTGTGGAACACAACAATTCAGTGTGGCTTATCAGCACTGAAACATATATTTGGATTTTGAATGAAAATTCTTTTTTTTTATATTTTTGAATGGAACCCAAACACAACAACAACAAGAATCCATGTTGTTGTGTTCCAGAATGTGTTGTGTAAGTTGTTGTTGAGAAATAAACAAGATCTATACAAAAATGGACAAGTTAAATTTCAGAATTATCTTGAAGTTTATTTTGTTTAGTTGTTTGGTTGTTTTCTTTTCAATTTTTTGAATTTTAAATGTCCGGAAATACGGGACTTGTACAAACAAAACGAACTAGACCGGCTTGTGCTATTTTTTAGCACTTTTATATTTAGGAAGATGGTGTAAGAGCGATTGCTTGTTTTTCTTTACAAACAAAACATTGAAAAAACATAACATGGCACATCAGCATCAGTTGATGGTGTTGGACACCTACACACACCAGGAATATCCCGAGTGTCCAGTTTTTGTATCCTGAGTGAACCAAGAGTGTCGTCGTTCTTAAAAAGTGTGTAGTAGTCTCTTATTTGCCAAAAACAACTTAAAAGACAAGATGTTGTTAAGAGAGTCACTTAAAATAAAGAAAGTGCTTAGTTTTTTTGGATGCTAGAAACAGCATTATTATTCAATCAAATAACAAAAAACTAAAACAACATCCATTCAGGACATTTTATTTTGGAGTGATGCTATTTTGCTATTGATTTTAATTGTTATTTTTGTTTCTGTTCTGTTCTTCGTTCTGTCGGTTGATCACGAACAAGTGAATTAAAAATAATAAAAAAACAAAAATATTTTTCTTGAATGCATTATGCGTCGGGCCACACACCAAGTGAAACATCATCAAGCTAGTGATTATTTGAAGCATTCAAATCTGCTCTCCCACAAAGCTAAAACAAAAAACAACTCTGCGTGTGTCCAAATATCCAAATATCCTTTTGTAACCAAGTTTGTTCATTTTTGGTGGGCCAAACAACAACAACTTGTGATCAATAAATTAAATTTTAAAAAAATTATTAAATGAATGAAGAATTTTGAATATTAATTAATTTAAATTTATATAAAAAACAGAGCATTTATTAATTAAATGTAAATTAAAAACGATTGTGATTTGAAGTTTTTTTGGATTGTGACAATGGTCACCAAATTCTTGAAATTGCTGGTTTTGATTAGTTGCACATCTTTTTGCAAACTATTTTTCACCACAATCATACTAGCTTGTATTTGACAGCCAACTAATAATCGACATATTTTCTTGGTTCCAAAAAATAATTTGAATCCAACAAACCGTGTGAAATATCGTTTAGCATTTTATAGTTTGAAACAATCTTACCACCCGGTGGAAACGGTTATTAGAATAATAAGCAAATTAGCTTATAATTTATAATAATATCCCAACATTCAATATATTAGACACAGCCAACTCAAAACAGCAGCTAACTAAAAGGCTAAAATGCGTACGATGTGAAGAGTGGTTAACCATTTCGTTTATTTTATAAGGACCCTTATAATATGCTGCCGTTTCATAAAATCATAACTAGAGGAAATTGGCAAACCAAATTGGCCAAAAAAATACGAACTCAGTGACCTATTATGAACAGAGTGTAAGGACCGAGAGAGTGTCAAAATATTGTATTATTGTGCTATTGTCATCATCATAAATGATCCAAGGAGGATGGTTATTTTATTTTGCGCTGGCTGTGATTTATTGGGGACCAGTGTTTCATTTGGAACATAGTTTTGACTCGCTTTTATTATTATTTTTGGTTGTGTGTTTGGCAATGGGCCTAGCATCTAGCTAACTAATAATAAATGGTTTGGTGACCTAGTCTTCGTCCTCGTCCATAATAATAATTGACACGCGTTCTCGCCGACGATTGTTGTTTAGGTTGTTTATTGTTTGTTTTGTGTGTGTTTGTGTTTGGCTGTTTTGAAACTTGAGCTAGGGCTCAGCTTTCTGTTTGTTGGTGGTGTTTGGTTGATGATGGTTTTTATGAATCGTTTGCATGATGATTTGATCTCGTTTACCTTGGCCATGCTTGTTTGCTTGTGTTTGGTCGGTCGTTTGGTCTGTCTGGCTGTCGGTCGACCTTTATTTTTTGCACAATGAAAATGATTCTATTCTAGATGATGATAATGATTCTATATAATTAAATTAAATAATCGCGCCTTTTTTGCCACCACCACCATAATCATCATCAGTTTATAGTAGACCATCATCATGGCAATTTGATGATCTAAGGTTTTCTTTTTTTAGGTTTCTGTTCTCTATAATTAGGGAGGCTTACACTTCAGCACCTATTGTGTGTTTGTTGCTAAAAGAGAAAAACTAGAATGAAATTGTGGACAATTTACCAACGAAAAAATAAACGAAACTCTTGGAATCATAGTGCAAGCCCTCGGAAATAGGACGTTTTTTGTTAAATATTTCACTGTGGCATCATTCATTCATTCTTAATTTTTAGTAAATTCCAGCAAAAAAAAGACGAATGCGTGTGTCTGCGTAAATGTGTAAAAGCGTCAAATGGTCGATTGATAACTGATTGAGCATGTTGATAGATCATCATTTTTTGATGCTATAACAAGACGTGACATCTGCGCTTGTTGTCTGGTTCGATTCATTCATTTGTGTTAAAACTAAGTGATCTTATCCAAATGAAATCAAGATTGAACCAAACCCCAAACAGCATTTTATACTAAGATGATCACCAAAGAACCTTATGTGTCATCGAGTGAGTGAGTAAGTGAGACATTGGCTAAAGTGAAATTTTACGATTTTTGTTGTTGTTGGGTCTTAGACCAAAGACAGACTTTAGGCTAGTCTTTGTGGCGCCAGACAGATGCGCATTCTCTTTCTTCTTTGTTTGTCTTTTTCTCCTTCTCCCTCGGTATCCAAATGTCAGTATGGTTTAGTTTTCAGCACAAACACACACACACACATTTGCTGTCTCATCATCATCATCTAAGGTCGCACTTTGTCGCAAATATATCTTGTCGTCGTCGTCGTTTCTCATCGTCTCTCACTATTTTGGGTATATTTTATATTCATTTATTTTTAAATATATAAATACGATGTGTTAATAAATCTTAAGTAATTAAATTCAATTTTCACCAATATGGCTTGCCTGCAAAGTATCAAACGACGACAACGACTAGACACGACGACCAGGGGCAACAAACATGGCCACCGCCACCAACAAGACATGTTAAATGATCATCTCACTCAATGAATAAACTGAATCGATCAAACAAACAAAAAACAAAGCTTAATAATGCATGTTGACAGCTAGTCAATGAGCCAAATACAAGCCAACACATATAACGCGCTTGGCAGACTGACTTTTGCATCGTTAAGTAAGTAGCCTCTTAAGAATAATATTAAAAAGTTTTGTCATCAGCCGGTTTCTTCTTATGTGTCATATTCAAAGAAATATTCTGGTTCCAGATTGTCGCAATTGAAAAATTATCCACGAACACAAACAGATAAAGTTTATGGAACTGTTTGTTTTAGTGAATGAATGAACATGTGTGAAAACCGAGCCAACTTCAACGAAAAAATGAAGTCGTGGTCGACTACTTGACGCCGATTATGTAATAATAATTTATTATAATTGTTATAAATAATAAAAATTTATATTCGCATATATTTTTTCGATTTATTATCTGGTTATTATTTGACTGGAGAAAGAGAGAATGATGACCAGACTTTCCCAGAGACCAAATTTCACATCACAATTTCAGTGAGATTTTTTTTTGTTTTACTAGGAAAAAAATGACAATAAATATGCACCGGTTGGATACCATTTGGATAACATTCCGGTGACCGAGAAACAAAAGAAGAAGAAAAAGGGTTAAAAGAGGATTACCATAACCATGATCATCACCACCATCTTTCTTTACAAATGACATAATCAACGAAAAAACAGCCATAATCATAAAAATTAATATGAGCACATTTTATTGATTTGATCTTTGAATTTTATTCCAAGCGAGAAAAAACATGTTTTTTATGGATACAAAAAATGAAGACAACCCTTTTGGAACAGGATACAAACACAAACTTGTTATTAAGAACAACATAATAAATCACACAAAATGATGATTTAATCTTTTTTTTAAAAAAAAGTTTATTTAAAAATACAACTTCATCATTATCATTAACAACATCTCTCAAGGTTAAATTAAAAGCTCTCTTTTTTTATTAAAATTAAATTAAATTATAATTGGATTTTTTTTAAATAAGTTAATTAATTAATTGAAATTCATTTTGTAAATTTTTTCTGTTAGAAAAAAAAACAGATTATAAAAAGAGATCAGCAACAAGTGCAACAAGTTTTCAAGACTTGGCGACAAAAAAAACAAGACATAAAATAAAATAATTATTTTAATAAATCGGTATTATACACGGTTTGCTATTTATTTTTCTCCAGGTAAGAGATAGAAAAATAAATAGCGAGAGAGAGAATCATAATAAATCTGTCTGCTCAAGAGATAATATGAAAAGATTGTATTATACACACAATAACAACAACATGGGCAACATTTACAAACAAAAAATCATATAATAAGTTGATAATTTGTTATTCACGTATTATTATTATGATGTGATGATGATGGGCTCTTTTTTTGACTCTTCAGAGCTAATTTATGACATAACTTGTTGTTTTTTACCTGAATTGCTTATGTTGTTTTTTAATATTCATTCACCTGCTTGTTGTTTAGTTCTCCGGTATTTTGTTGTTGGCAATTTCAATATCGGTGCCTAGGTAATTTTTTTCTTATTCACCTGGTAAAATAATAATAATGGGCAATCTTAATAATAAGAATCTTCACGGTTACATTCAATTCATGAGACGCGACAAACTTTTTTTGCTAATTTTTTTTGCCATAATAATTCCGCAAGGTTTCGGTACTTGATGAATAAAAAAACTAAGAGAAAAACAGGGAAAAAACATAAATAATAATAATCATTGAGACAAGATTTATGACGGAATTCAATTATGATTTTGTTTTTATATAAAAATCATCATAATAAAGAAAGAAGAAAAGTAGTTTTGTTGTTGTGAGTGTGCTGAGTCTCGCCGCGCCGAGTCATTGCTTGGTGTAATTGGGATCAGTTAGTGTTTATTATTACTTTACCTGGATTCTATTTTTCTGTCATTTCGCAATTGTTGTTTTTGCTTGTTGCTTGTCTACCTAATAGCTTGTCGACACTGTGTGTATAACATGCAGCATGCTGGGTCCATTTTGTGTTTAACAACAACAAGCGACAATTCTGCTAGCAAAATTGCGCAATTTTATTAATTGGATACAAAAAAAGTGACAAATTATTTGCCTGTTTTCTTAAAACAAAACAACAACAAGATGGACACTGACAAACGACATTATCCTTAAAGTTTTTGAAGGTTATGTGTCAACAGCAAACTAGCAAGATTAACTTGTAGTTCCATGATCAACATGAAAGGATTATATTA
>JAOWBP010038011.1:0-21100 GCA_028571105.1 Tragopan temminckii
TTCCTTTCCTTTCCTTTCCTTTCCTTTCCTTTCCTTTCCTTTCCTTTCCTTTCCTTTCCTTTCCTTTCCTTTCCAAGAAAAGACCTTAAATCTGAGCTGGTTTGTATTTGTATAACTTAGTATCTGACCTTTAAACAAATCTCTTGTATAGAGAAGCCTCTTCTTTACTCTGATGTATTATTTCTGAAGCTCTCTGCTGACCTGTTGGATTTCTGGTATCAATTTGAAAAGCTACATAAACAAATAACCTTTATAATTTTTTTGGTTGTTGTTGTTCTTGTACGTATTTCAAACAATTACTGAATAAATTGATTCACTCAGGGTTTTGTTAAGGACAGCATTTATATTAATAAGTGAGGTGCCTGCTGTTCAGATGATCACCAGTCCCTGTAGCAATTTTTGTGATTAATGATTAATTAATTAATCAGGAGTTCCTTGTACTGCTCTTTGATTCCCTTCCAGTTTATTTGGTAAAGTTATATACGTGCTAAGTTATTACACTCTGATTCTCCAAAGTATAAAATTCTTGAACAGTCCACATTTCAGCTGTCTCTTCTGTTGTATCTCCCGCAGATTGTGTTTGATCACAGACCTCTTAGTGCATGTTAGGATCTTTCCACATGGCTGCTTGCCTGAACTCTAATTCTGTCATTGATTCAAGTTATTTGCCAGGCAGAATGCTATCTTTCATTTTGCATTTTGTCAAATTCTGTTATTGCATTAATTCTTCCCACACTAGCAAAAGCATTTTTTTTTCCTGCTGCAAAGATGTTTTCAACTAATACTAACATGCTTTTCATTCTTTTCCAGACCATCAGTACTACACAGGTAAGACATGACTTAATTCCAGACCTGCCAAGCACATTCTCCATTTAACCAGATTCATTACCACTTACCCCTCAGTCTTTGATCCTCTTTTAATTCACTTAGTGCTGATGTCTGTATCAATTTGAACTAATGCTTTGCACAAGATTTGTGAGAGCCAGTACTGATATCATTCCAGACAAATGCACACAAATCTGAATGTTCCTTAACTCTTTTTTTCCCATTATTTTTTTTTTTTTTTTTTTTTTTGTCTAAGTATTCATTAGTCCTTTGCCTCAAAACAGAAAACAAAAATGTCTTAACCAAGCTTAGCACAGAAAACTGTCTAATTCAATTAATGCAAGATGCTTCTTCAATTATTGAAGAAAATTTAAAAAGAAAAGTGACATTTGTGGTATGAATAGATGTAAAAAGAAATTCTACGCCTCTGAGACTGTCAACTACTTAAATGAAGGGAAAGCTGCTAAAATATCTGCTCATTTTGAACCAGATTTAATGGACATGTAAAAAAACATCTAAATGTTCAGCACAGAAATTACAGCTGCCTTGGGGCACTAGTTACTTTTGCAACTTCTTTACAATCTGCATCAACCTTTTGTAATGAACACATACATCTAAGTATGACCTGTAAATCCTCTGCCCAAATCTTGGTTGTTGGTATGTTGGTCTCCTTTCCTGTCAGGTCTTGTTTTCTTACCCTTTTCAGGGAGAAATAGTATGCTATGTATTATGGAAATAACCTGTGCAGGTTGAGAAAAATAGATGACCTTCTTGTTTTGCTGTGCATTTAGCCTGTGTATTAGCAATATTAATATATTTATAGTATGGTTTATGTTCTTATATTGCTGAAATTACAGTAATTTAAATAGTTTATAGACATCATATTAAATAATAAGAATATTAGTGACTAAATGAGTATACAAATGATAGATACTTGTTCAAGATTAACATGATCAGTCCTTATTGTGATATTTCAGTTTATCAGATTTCAAATTTCTTTGAATCAGTAGAAATTTAATTTTTTTTTTTTGTGGATTGTTACAAAGAAATCTGACAGTACAGTAGCAGACAATGTTAAAAATATTTTTGTGATGTTTCTTGAGAACTGTTAATCGTTAAAGAAAAATTTCAGAAAACAGCTTAGCATTCTCACTGATAAATATTCAAGCCATTCTGAGGATATCTCATTTTGGTGAAACTGTAAAAGTCAGCTTAACCTATGTATGTTTCAGACATATAGTCATATTTGCTGCATTTGATTTGTGCAATGAAAAATGGATTTGAAAATCTAACACACTGGAGTAAGAGCAGTAAAATGAAGGACACGAGCTGTGAGGAAGCTGGAAGCTATTTGAAAGCTGGTGTTGTTTTTAGACTTACTAATAAATGCACTGTTACTTTGATTCAAAAATTTTAATTGATAAACAACTGATTTCCAGGACTTTCAGGTATAATTAGTCTTTTATAGACATTATTGCTTTTAATAATCAGCAACCTACCTTCTAAAATAATTTTGTTTTCTCTTGCTTTTAACACTGAGAATCTGAAGAAAGAAACAAGAAGCAATTCTCAGAGAGTGAATGAGTAAAACATTTATTTTTCCTGCTTCATTTATTTCTTCCCTTATATGAGATTTTCTCAGAAGCTACAAACTTCTGAGAAACAGACGGCTTTTTCTGAGGAATTTATATGACATATTTGTTAAGGATGATGAGGATGATTAATTTATAGAGTCAGAGCTCAGAATGATGAAGTTTCCAAAAACTGTGTGGTGATTAATAGATTAAATGTTTAAACTGTTGATGTTGGACTGGCTTACAGGCCATTATCACCAGTCAAAATGGTCTCCTGCTATCAATTCCAATCAGGATGTGAAACCAGCCATATTTTTCATATAAGTTGTAGACTGAGAAGTCCTTCAATATCTTAGACCTTTGTTTCACATTCTGGCAACATGTTCTTGTGGTTTGATTAAGAAGTGCAGAGAGTGAAGCTGTCCACATGACATTAATAATAATTCTATTGCTTTTAATCAGCAAATGGAAGTTGAGGAAAACAGTTCAAATCTAATGTGGACTGACCTGAAATCTCTGTGTTTATTTATTTCTGTTTCTTAACTCTTCTGTCTATTGGATGGATGGACGAACGGATGGATGGATGGATGGATGGATGGATGGATCTACCATATCCCTCTCTCTCTCCCTCTTCCTCTCTCTGTGTTGTAATTACTTTAAAAGTTTATATTTCATTTTAATACCACTTACTGTTCTACAATGTAATTAGCTCAGTGTGTGTACTTGCCCTTTGATTTCATTTGCCAAGGGAACAGCCAGCCAACTAACCAACCAGCCAGCCAGCACCCCCCTCCTCCTGCAAGCCTTCTGCCTGATCTGGGTTGATGCCTGTTCACTTGTTTCTCTGGTTCATTTTCTGGAATCAGAAATCACTATCTACCCATGTAAAAAGTCAATCTCCATCCTGTTTATAAGCTCCCCTCAGGTAATGGAAGGATATTTCACACTGTATGACATCATGTTCAGCAGTAAAACTGGAGGAAAGGACATTCAGCGTGATTTGTCTTCCAAAATAACTGTTATTCATGATGAACCCTGCTTTCCTGGAAATAGCCAAACACCTGCTGGCTGATGGGAAGCAGTGAAAGAATTCCTCATTTTTTTGCTGTGCTTGCCCAGACAACTTTGCTTCACCTGTTAAAATGTATGTATCTCAACATGTTTTCTCACTTTTGCACTCCAGGGATTTTCCTCTCGCGCTGTAGGAAAGGAGTGAGTGGCTGGGTGGGCATCAGCTAAGAGCTCATCCCATCTCAGCCCAATAACTTAATAAATTTTAATGAATGAAACTGTAGTACAGAAGTGAGATCATTTAATAGAATACTGTAATTATCAACTACATTATACCCAGGAAGAACTTAAGTACTTAACTTCTGGCAAAAAATATAAAATAACTTAAAATGATCATAAAAATGCATCATGACCTATCAACTGAAAGTAATTGTAAGAATTACAAGACAAATGTCCTATTTGGACACTTGTGAGTTGAGATAAAAGCAAAGTATTTGGGTAAAATTTAAACTGAAATTTCTCTGCAGTGAAGTATCTGACAAGTATTTTATTAATGGTTTGAATTTGTGGGGGGTTTTTTTTGGTCATTTTAACATTATTTAAGTATCTTGCATACTGCATTTGAAAGTACATTTTTTTTCTTTTTTTTTCTTTTTTTTTTTTCCCCGCCAAGAATGTATTACTCAGAAGTACAAATACAGCAAAACATGCAAGAGAAAGCACATGAAATACATTTAATACCACCAGCTTAAAAAAGAAAAAAAAAAAAAAGGAAAAGAAAAACAGTATATAAGTGCATAAAACATTTTCCTGCAACTGTTTCTTACATAAGTTGGAACAGAACTTCTATTTGTTAATATAGTAGGGTTGGTTGAATGGTAATTACAAAAATTTTCACTCAGCTGGAATGTATGCATGGCTAGATATCATAAAGAATTTATTCTGAGGTGTTAGAAGTTATTTGAGAATTCCATTAAAAGAAATAGCCTTAATCATCCACAATAACATTATGTTAATTATTAATAGAGCTAATAAGTAGTTTGAAATTGCTCATATAAAATATTAATCAGAGGGGTAGGTGAATTCATATTATTTGTGACAAGCATACCACCTCTACTTCCCAATACCTTTATAATGTTATTATTTATCCACCAAAAGAGAAACATTTCAATACCCTTTGCGAAAAACTACTTGAATAGATTAACTTCAGAGATCTTGTTTTACTTGCAAAATCTATTTATCAGCTATCAGGCAGTGTTGAGGGAAAGGCAGCAAACTGTTGGAAGGATGCAAAAAAGTTCTTTTTATGCTCTAAACTGAGGCTGCAAACAAACTGACAGACACACACCTTATGATGTTGCATTATCCGAAAAATGAGAAGTGTTCAGCCCTCTGGGCTCAATTCTTCTAATCTGGAAGGTTTTTAGTAAGTCAGGGGAATCAGTGCTTACCAGCTTATACGTGGCTGTCTGTGAAGCACAGGACAAAAGTGTGGTGGCACCTTTAAGTCAGATCTTTCTGAATTTTCATGTAAGTTGTCTCTGACAGAAGAAAATCATACATACCAAGAAACGCAAACTGATTTTATATTTAATTTTTTGTGAGAGGAAAAATATGTATTGATATCCACATGAGAATTGGAAGACTTTTCTCATTCTAATGAGATGTGAAAGAATTTGCTTGCTGAAGCTGATACTTAAATATGTCAATAATGTAAGGCAGAAAATTTTTCTGCAGGAATCAAACATATAGCCACATTAGTATTTTAATATGAAAAAAATAGCCTGGTGGCATGCCTGTAACAGTAATTTTTACGTGTCTAGTTCTGCTTATAAATTATAAATATAGCATACTTTAAATTGGAATTAATCCTATGTATTAGACTCTGAGCCATACTGGTTGTTGTTGCTTTATCACTTAATCCTGCAGAAGTTAAATATTGTAATAGTTATTGTGGGCATAATTTAATTGCCACTGAAATTAATAGGAACATTTCAGCTGTTTTTAATGGCTTTTGGAACCTGTACTAATCCTGTAACTAAGTATGCTTGTGCTGTACTTGATGAAAATATTTGCCTCTGCATAGGCATAAAATAAAAGTTAAGGATAGGAGAGGAATTTCTTCTGCTAGCAAATTTGCCTCTTTTCACCTATCTAAATAACTCAAATAAAAGGATAGTAAGATTGGAAATCAATGTATTCGTAATTTTGCTTACTATGTAGCACTTTATGAAATAAGAGCAAAACAACAAGTCAAATATACTATTGAAGATCTAAATTTGTAAGCTTTTTCACAAAATCTCTGATCTTTTAAAACCATCAGCATTGCTGGTCATGTTCCAGACATAAAATAAATAGTGTTGATTTAATAAAACAAAAATCCATAAGACTTGTGTTTAAGCTGAGTTCACAAATGTCAAGAGTATTAACATTGATCACCTTTGATTTACAAAATGTTACAAATAACGTGGTATTTTGTTTTTGTGTATTTTTAGATAGATCTGCTCACTGTAATCGTGAATGGATAAAGTATGGAAAAAAAATATACATATATATGTTGTTCTGCTGGATGTGCACAGTCTCTTGTTAGCACCAAGACGATCATTCTTTTCTGTGGACATAAGAGCTTGGCTGCCTGCATGGACTAGGCAATCCCCCAGCCTTTCTCCCCATCACAGAATCATAAAACCATAGAATCACAAAGGACCTACAAGATCACCTAGTCCAACCACCCTGCCATTACCATTGCTACCACAAACCTCTAAACCATATCTCATAGCTCCTCATCCAGATGCCTCTTGAACACTGCCAGGGGCGGTAACTCCACTACCTCCCTGGGCAGGCCATCCCAGTGCCTGAACACTCTGAGAGAAAAAGTTTTTCCTTATGTTCGTGTGGCTTGGTCACCTGGAAAAACCTGATGCTCAATTTAACCAGCTGGAGACCTGCTGTTGCAGTACAACCTGGCATGCCCCTGTTTGGAAATGAAAAATGAAAAGACACTGTGGGGTGACAGCCTGGAGTCTGACCACTGCCCTCTTGGCTCACAATCTGAGTGATCCATTGCGGCATCATGCTTTCTGTGACCCTGCGTGGACTTACACAGCAAGGGACTCAAATTGAGGTGCAGTGGTTGGGATCTGGCAAGGAGCCATATGAAAGGAGCTGAACAAATACCTGGAAGTCAGAAGAAATGGAACAGTCACTTCTTATCTCCTTCTACTGTTTTTCTATGTTTTTATTTACACGCATATTTCTAAATAAAGCACATCAAGTTTGACATGAATAATTCATGAAAGGTGATCTGGATGCCAACATATTTATATTGTAAGTAATGACTGAAAAATAAGAATGAATTTGTACAGCTGTTACCCGTGTGCTATGTGTGTCTAATCAAATTCCATAATTAGAGAAAAATTGGAATAATTATGTAAAACACACTGAGAAAAACTGGGGTAAAAATGAAAAGTAATCTCAGTAACAACAAAACATCTCAGGATTAAAAAAGTAGCTGTCAAGCCACTCGCAGGTAACTGGTGCAGCACTGTGAATGTTGTGTCAGCTTTAAGACAGTACTGAAACATAGAAACATGAAGAAAAAGTTTTCTACTACTGCAAGAGTGAAAATCTTTGTCTCTAAGGGAAGAGGCAGTAATTCAAACTAATAACAAAATGGTCACTCGGTAGAGTGTAGAGTACCATTGCCAACAATTAGCAGAAAAGAGGCTAGTTGGCGCTGCCTATCATGAGAAACGTCAATTCCATCCCTGACTGGTCTGCTGAATTTTTGGAAGAGTTTGAAATTCACAGCTGAGTAGAAAAAAACTGGTACAGTTGGGCTCTGTGACATCTGAACACCTTTTCCTTATGTGTTTTCATTATATGGAGAGAAGAAATGTGCCTCTGGTGCCTTTGTAGTACATCTGAAGAAGTGTGCCTACAGCAAAGCAGAACGTTTTCCACACAATACTACATCAATTGGATTACTTATACTTACCAGGAGATGGTCTAATAGCCTTTAACTGAATACAAATGCAGAATAAAATCTTGATATTTTCATGAAGTCTTTTTACATTAGTACTATCCTAACACTAAATTAAAAACAGTAGATTTGCAGATGTCTTCAAGGTACATTTAAAAAATATGTACTCAAAAGTTATCAACTCTGCAATAGCATTGGTCCCACGCAATTATACTTTTTTCAGGTGGCAAAAAGATTAACTTCATTTTGAGTTTGCTGAATGCAGTCTGTGAAAAATGTTATTATGCATTACCTTCTAAACATCCAACATGAATTTCAGAAACCCAGGCTAGCTGATGAAGAGAGCAGCTATGGTTGGAATAAAAGTTGAGAGAGGAAGTCCCAGAACTGTCCCAGTCCAACAGACAATTGACTGAGGAATGCTTCCTGGGAAATGCAATATAAACACTGAATGAATGAAGAATTCTCCTATACTAAACGAATTGTCTTTAATATGATCTATAGTTGTCTAGGGCAATTGTTTCATATGCAAGTCTTATGCCAGAATTGTTCTCTTATTCGTTCTTTGGACTTCCTATGAACATTAGATTTACATAGATGGAGTGGAAAGGTCAAAGAAGTGAAATGCTTCTAAGGCTGAGACTCTGTAATACGTCCTAGAGAATTTCCAGATCCATATGTCACTCTTCAACGTGATTGATGTCCTTACTCTTGGAGTTTTTGGCCACTTAAAATGAGTATTTGTAATAGCTGAAAATCAGCCATCACATCTGAACATAGCTACCAGATTTCATCTTCTGGTTCCAGGCTGGCTGTGGATTTTCCTGGAACTTCAATAGCTGTACTGTTTTTATGCTTCCTTATTTTTCTCACTGTATTTGTTAGCTTCCAGATGAATCTTTCCTCTCTAATATTTTCCCAGGTTGCTCTGCAGCCTGTACCATATGTCTAGACTTTAGGGAAGTTGGGGGTTTGAGCAATTTAAAAATGCTTCAGATGTATGCGATCTCTTTAGACTTAATTCAGAGAACGTAGATAGTTCTCTGAAGAAATCTGCAGACTATCTGGATGGTTATCCATTACAAATTACATCCCAACAGAGGAAGAAATTCTGCCAAGTTGGAAACATATCTCTTCTACACTCAAAAAGAAACATACCTTTAATAAGGATATCTCATTTGACATTAATAGGGAATACCCTAAGCATCAGACTACAGGAACGTTTGCATATTACGCCTCTGGCCACAAAGAATATTTGTATAGTGTACAGAAAATAGAATAGCTCTGAAAAGTATAACTGGGAGAGATCCTGTATGAATATTCTGGATTGTAAGGTTAGACTGTTATTTTGGAGTTTGAAGCCTTTAGTTCCTAAACCTTCTATTTGGGATAAAAATATTCTGAAAAATAGACAGGATTTGATATCGCAGGACAATGCTCTAACCAGTGGATAGCCATTAGTTCCCCTTGGTTTAGCTGTCTACACCCAGATACCCTTTACAACGAGCCGTGGAACTTTTAAAATTCAAAACATTTTATTTTTAAAATTTTAAACTTTGTTGTTGTTGTTGTTGTTGTAAAAGCAGAAATATTAATAACAGCAAAGCATTTGGGCTACCTTAGGTAGTGGAATTTATTTTTTGTAATCTGATAGTATAAGCAAAAAGAATCTGTTTTCTTTTCATAACTTTCATAAGTTGGTGTTTTAATATTCTATCTTGATAACTATATATCCTGTTTACAGCAGGATTACCCTCCTCTGTACTACACAAGCCACAGGCCTGACTACTTAATTAATTAATTATTCCTATCTGACTCTTTGCATAACTTAATTAATTTTCTGCTAGCTTAATTAATCCATTCTTCTGTGGCTTGTCTGCTGATCAGATTAATTGCTGAGCTAATTTTGAGTCACTTTACCTACTGGTCTGATTTTCCTCTATTAGAAGTGTTCTTAATTCATTTCTTAACCATGTAATTTGTGTAATTCATTTCTAAATGATTTCCCTGCTTCTCTGAGTTTTAACCCACCAAACTGAACTTTAAATTCACTGGAATGTATAACAAATTAAAAAGCATCTATATATAGCTCTATGCACCCTATGCAGAATTTAGAAACAGAGAAAAGAATACTGTAAAGAGAATCTGGGTGGAAAAGTGCCTTTTACTTTGCCAGCAATCAAGAGAAATGCCTGTGTAGACTTAGCAGTCCTTGCAAAAACACACTCTCCATCACCGTCTAACAAATGTGGGCTGTATAGACTGAGATGTCAGCCTAGGTCTGAGGTTTTGAGTGAACCACTGCTTGTCTAGTTTACCCTCACTGCTAAGGTAGGATCAAGTTTACTTTGTTAAATAGCAACATATCCCATTTGTTTTTAAAAGCAGAAAATAAGAAAAATCTATAATATTTCTACAAAGCCCATCTTTGTAATACAGCAGCACTGCATTTTGACATCTTTCTTTAATATCCTGCAAATTAGGTTGACAACTTCTTATTTTTTCCATATTGGCAGTAGAGCAAACATGATTATCATCCTCTTTCTGCTGGCATTTTACATGGCATACTGCTTTTGGTATTCACACTCAGCTGTCTCTTTTCTAAGACTAAAGGACTGCAGTAGCTTTAATCTTTCTTCACAGGCATAATTTCTAATCTTTTAGCATTCTTTCTTACTTCTTTTGGATCCCTTCCAGCTTTCTGTTATCATTCATAGCATTTGTTCTGTAAACTTTGTTACTTCAGCCAAGGCCTCACCAATACAAAATATATAATAGAACAAGTCGTTTCAGAATGAAAGTTATCCTTTTCAAAAATGCATCGTACTACCACGTTTATTTTGTGATCCAGTATAATCCCCTGAATGTACTATGCCAAGCTAATCATTTCACTTTTTTTGTTCCCTTTTGTGCATTCTCCATCAGTATTTGTTAATAACACATTGATAAAGTTTTTCAGCTGCTTGCCTTTACTGGATTTTGTTTGACTTCAAAAAACCTCTTCAGCTTGTTGGAGAATTTTGATCATATTCTCTAGATTTCTTGCACTCTACCCCAGCAGATTTTACAGCCCTCTTCCTCTTTCGTGGTGCAAGTCATTAAGGAAAATACTGATGCATCAAAAAAAGGCCTCTATGGGATGTCACACGCAATGAACTCAGAGGTCAGTGACAAATAATTAAAAAAATATTCTTTGACTATCAATTTCAAACATACACCTAGTTCTTATTTTTCTAATAAGAATATTACACAGAATATATTAGATGTCTAAATTTATTATGTATACTTCTTTTCTCTTTGTCAGCTATGGTAGTTAATTTGGTCCAAGGAAGAAAACAGACCTATCTACAGGACATTTTTTTACAACTCCTGTTTGTTTTATATTAAAAAAAAAAATTATTCTAGTTATTTGTACACTCATTCCATTTGAGTGCTTTCCAAAAACTTTCCCACATAGTTTTTTGGATTGCTTAGATTCTCCTCCCAACCCACTACATGATGCTACAGGTTGCCTTCTATCAAATTCCCCTTCCATATGTTCATTTTGGCTAGTTTCTTTAATACTTTAGGATAAAAGCTGCAAAACAAGTTTACATTTGCACAGAAACATGGACTCAATGTAATTTGTAAAGGAAGAGGCATCCAAAAGTCATCTTGTCCAAATGCCTACTGAAAAGAGATCCAAATAATTCAGGCCTTTCTTATGGTCTTGTCCAGTCAAGGTTTGATAATCTGCAAAGGCAGCATGTTCTGGTATTGGATCATTCTCATACTGACAAAGTTCTAAAATCTGATGGCATTTTCCATGTTGGAGTATGTATAGAATGCTTCTTATCCTTTCATTATGCACTTGATAAAAATCTGGCTTACTCATTTCTACATTCCAATGAGCTAACTATAGATAGCAATAAAGTCTTCTGTCTTTGACTCTCCTCCAGGCTAAACAGGACCAGCTCTTTCAGATTCTCCTCATGTGCTACATGCTTCAGTGGCCATCACTGAATTCACCAAATATGTCAAAGTCTTTCTTGTAGTGAGGAGCCCCAAACAGGGTGCAGTATTGGTGCCACAGCACTGAGTGGAGGTGAATAATCAAATAATCACTTAATCACTTGCCTCAAGCTGCTGGCTGCATTTTTTAATTTTTTTTTTTTCCCTAAGACAGATCTGCATGTGATTAAGTTTTTTAGCCTTAAGGTCATACTGGTCTATTTTTGCTTTGATCCTGCTCTTCTCTTTGATAAAATTTAGTTACCTGGATAAAAACCATCTTTTCATATTTTTCCTCATAGTATTTCATCAATAACATTCAGTAAAGTGGAACTGCTTGTGTCTTATTAACATTATTTAGAAGTAAGATGTAATCAACTGCTCTATCTACCATTGACCACTATGGTTCCACTCTCAAATTCCATTTCCAATTCAAACCTTAAGTAATAAACTTTGGTGCCCTAAAGACAAGCACGTTCATAACCCAGGTCCCACTCTCAAATTCCATTTCCAATTCAAAAATCCTTAAGTAATAAACTTTGGTGCCCTAAACACAAGCATGCTCATAACGCAGAAGAGAACAGAAAGAGGAAGTTACTTGGCTCTGAAGACATAATTCAAGTATTCTCCATGCCTATTCAAGTCCTAAGCACCAAGGTATGGGGAATGCTGAGGACTCTGACTGATGAGTTCCAGGATTTTAAGATTTAGCTTTCCTTCTTGTTTTTTCTTTTTTTTTTTTTTTTTCCCAAATGTCTGAGTGCATTTGTTATTGACTTCTAAATTTAAAAGTACATAATTAATTGTTTTATTCATCCATTTCCTAATTAGCTTGCCAATTGATCTTGACACATTCTGAAATGTCAACTGTATTATGTATCTTATCACAATCTTTATCCTTGATTTACATCTAATAGGGAGCTATTATGTATCTCTTCTGAGTACCTCTTATCTTAGCAGGCCTATTTGATTTTTCCTTTTTTTCATTCACTTTTTTTTTTTTTCAGTTCTGCAAATGTAACTTTTCCCACTTTATTGTTCTACCAGGTAATCTTTGCTAAAATACTGTCCATTACCATTTTTTTCTCATGCGCCATTTTTTACTACCATCATGTCCTGATTAGCAGTGCTGTATTTCTCCTCTCTAGGTCTAATAAAATTAGTGCATAGGACTGACTCTCACTGAACAAGAGTAATTCTTTCTTACTCAGTCTCATGTACTTCTTGATAGGATCTTTCAAACAATCTCCTCATTATTTTTCAGTTTTTTCTGTTTTTCAGTTTTCCAGGTCTGTTAACACTGAAAATATTTTAATACTCAAGCACCCTCACTGAAACCAAACTATACTGATCATTTCAGAACTTCTCTGGTTCACTTTTGTTAAACATGAAAAAAAAAATCAGTGGGATTGCTCTAGAAGTGTTGACTTTTTTTCAAGTAAATAAGGATCACAGAATCATAGAATGGTTTGAGATGGAAGGGACCTTGAAGTATATAGTTCAACCTTCCTGTCATGAGCAGGGACATCTCTCACTAGATCAGGATGCCCTTAATTCCATCCAACCTGGCCTTGAACTGTTCCAGGGAGGGTGACAGAATCTTGCCTTGTTGATAATAAACACTTTAGTATGCAGATTATTACCACAACAACACTTCTTTAATCTGTTTTAAGGACAATCTGTGTTCAAGAAGTCCCAAATTTTTGGATATTTATTCTATCATGTAACAGGTTGTGCCTGGGATGTTGAAATCTGTTTCCTGCTGGGTGCTATCATCTCTTACTTACTTGTCTTTAACTGTCCAGTGTATTTTCCTTTGTTCTATAGTTAGGTAGCTTTTGAGACTCAGATAATCTTTTACTTCCATTTCTGTGGAGCACACTAAGACATTGTGGAATATGACTTGATTTATCAGTGCTGTGCAATGCAAGATGTAAGTAAGAATGACTGGTTTGCTCATTTCTCTCAAGAGTATGGACGATGTGCATATTGTACCATATGTCATAGCAAATAAATTTTGCAAATGCATCCAGCAAGGCAACAAAAAATATTTGTTCATGTTTTCAGATGAGGACTTCAGACCTCAGGCTCTTTTTCATATGAATTTTTAGACCATTTTGATGTAATTATTTTCAGCAAATAAAAGTTCTGCATGTGCTAAACTGATGTCTTTCAAAATTTGACATTACAGTATATAATTCTTTATATTTTAATGCAAAGGTAGCCATGGAAAATCCTATAATAACGAAGTTGCTTTTCCTTAAAATGCAGTTCCTTTGCTGGATTAATGATCAATGCTTTTTTCTATCCCTGTAACAACAAAAAAAACACAGAGGCCACATTTTCTTCCCTATTAAATTTCTAAATGAGTGAACAGATTTCTGTTTTTATCAAACAGAATATCTTTCAGGTGCCTTTGTGGAAAATGCTTGAGTTCTTTTGCTGACTACAAGGTCTCACGCAGTCCTTTTCATTCTGTATTTCCATTCAGATGCTGTAATGAGTTGCAACTGGGCAGATATCATGTGTTGCCCATATATTTGATTTGCAGGATCAAAGCTTGATGAGAGACAGGTGGGAACAATTCTTCTATCTGATAGAAATTGCCAGTATTCCTCATGTTAGTCATATGCCTTTTGGGGTGGGTCTTTGGAAATTGTTGGGGAGGAATGCCAGGCAGAGAAAGACTAGAACAGATAAAATGACAGTGGCAGAGGCACTGGGGTATGAGAGCACATGTTCAAATCATAGAGTTCTATTAAATGAAGAGAAAAAATGTACAAAAAAAAAAAAATAAATCTAAAAGCCAGTTCTTCCACCCTCTATAATTTTTTACAATTTTCTGTGGAATGGTTTATTTAGTGTAGAGATATTTAGATGTTTCATTCTATGTTAAATTATCTCCAGAGTAATAACTAGAACTTCCATAATGATTTTAAGTAGCGTACCTCATAAACAGAAGAACTAAACAGGAAGAAGCTACTAATGTTTTATATTAAAATGATATCTCAAGAGGTTTGTTTGCTATAATCAGAGACAAATGTCTGTGCTGGTTTAACTCCACAGGTTTGAATTCTGTGGAGCAGCTGAACAGAAACACAGATTAATTTCTTTTTTTCTGTGTTCTGTAGCTGTGTTTGTACTTTTATGTCAAAACAGAGAATGGAAATTACAAGCCGTAGATGCTGAGTTTTCCTTTCAGAAAAAGCAACATTTGTAACATATATAAACAATGAAATTTTTCTGAACTACTTTTTATCTAATTACCTGTTGAGACTGAGGTGCTCAGCTGGCAAAGGTTATAAATTAATGATGATTACTGTGCAAGCAGTTCTATGAGAAATCATTCACTGCCTGAAGAACATAGTCATATCAACAGAGATAGAGTAAAAAGATTTGAATAGATTAGAAACACAAAAATATATTTGAAATCATAAGAAAAATCAAGATAGCCATAAGAGACCAATTAATTATTAATAAATTAAGTGCAATGTCATTCACCTGTGTTGAGGCAACCAACATTACCAATACAAACTGGGGGGATGATGGGACTGAGAGAAGCCCAGCTGAAGAAGACCTGGGGGTACTGGTGGGTGGGAACCTGGACATGAGCCAGCAATGTGCCCTCACAGCCCAGAAAGCCAACCGTATCCTGGGCTGCATCAAAAGAAGCATGGTCAGCAGGTGAGGGAGGTGATCCTGACTTTTTGCTCTGTACTGTGAGATGTTACGTAATGTGTCCAGGTGTGGAGTCCTCAGTACAGGAAAGATGAGAACCTGTTGGAGTGCATCCAGAGGAGGACCACAAAAATGATCCTTGGAATAGAACGCCTCTGCTACAAGGACAGGCTGAGAGAGCTGGGGTTGTTCAGCCTGGAGAAGAGAAGGCTGTGAGGTAACCTGATAGTGGCCTTTCAGTATCTAAAGGAGAGCTATGGGAAAGAAAGGAACAGATAAAATAAGGGGAAATGGCATCAGGCACAGGGAGGGTAGATTTAAGTTTGATATAAGAAAAAAATCTTTTACAGTGAGGTTGGTGAGGCACTGGAACCGGTTACCTAGTGCTGTGGTTGGTGCCTTGTCCCTGTAGACTTTCAAGATAAGGCTGGATAAGGCCCTGGGCCCTGATGTAGCTGTGGTGTCCCTGTTCATTGCAGGGGAGTTGGACTAAATGGCCCTCTAGGTTCCCTCCAACTCTAAGGATGTTATAGTCCTATGATTCTAAATTAATCATTGAAAAAAAAAAAAAAACCAAACAGATAAGATGCCAAAAAACTTCCCCAATCACCAATCTTGCAGCAATGGAATTACTATATATTACAGCTTGACCCTGACATAGAAATTTAGAATAATTCTTAATATTACAACATAATCTAGAAACTTCAGAAAAGTTACTAGTGATGACATTCTCTCCAGCTAATATTTATTACCTAATCAAAGCTAGGAATAGGCATGAACCTTCCCTCGAACTCATAAACCAATGGATAGACACAGCAATCTCCAGAGTTTGGGTCCCTCTACCTGTCTTCAAATCCAACTTCAGAATGATCTGCAAACGATGAGTTTAGGATTAATGTTTATATTTTAGACAAATTAAATTAAGAAAGAAAAATCTCACTCTATTAGAATATGTGATCAGAGTGACAATCTAATCCTTAAGGTGTTTGTAATCTAAATGAACAAGATGAAGAACTAATGAAAGAAGGAAATGTTATACTCTCTGTATACAAATTAGCAGTTGATTGAAAGCCAAAATTCTGCCCTGATGTGGCAGGTATTGTTATGTACTGTGCAACTACAGTCAAGTTGCTGACACTAAGACTGTGAAATGATCTTAAACTTACATTTCTCACAAAACATGGTTAGGCACACACTTGAACAACGCTCTGCTGTCATATAAGGATTATTACTAATATGCATATGTATTTAGTGAGTGAAAGAGAATGTCGTGAGCTAAACAGAGTAGTTAAGCAATTGACTTTCGATATTTATTTTGCCATTTCATGTTAAAGATATTCAAAAGGGCTGTTTGGAGAGGGAAGCATACCCTCATTTACTATTGTTAGTCTCAACCTTAAGATGGGAATTATCAAAAAAGATAGCTGTAGGCAATGTCATTATCTACACATGAGAATGGGGACATAATAACACCTCAGATATGAAAGGATATTGTGTGTATTATGTGTATAATGCATCTTAGGTTGGAGATCTTTGCTATGTTATGTTCTACCCGACTCCTTACTTAACAGCTACTTTCAAGGGCTGAGAGAGAAAATAACCTTAGGGCCTTGTGTTATCAGTACTCCTGCCATCTGATTTAAAGCTGTCCTGGTTTATGCCAGTGTGTCACTACTGTTCCTGCACAGTGGAAGGCCCTAAGTAGGATGCCATGTTACAATGTGCTCCTCTGGCTGGTAGTATAAATCAGCATAGCTCCACTGATTTAAAGACTTCTATAGCATTGGGTATGGTATTAAGTGAAATTAAACTACCAAGCCTAAAGGCTAAACCCATTACATCTTACACAGGCCACACTAGAGCTGAGCGTTTATAATGAGTAAGTACATGAGGATTTTTTCCAGGATGGAGGCAAAAAGGGGCTACTTGCAGTGTGACTGGGCAGTGATTTCTTTCTGCAGCAGCTGAATGATACAGTATGTTAGAAGAAACATGCAGCTGTTCAATTTCTGATGATTTTATATAATTTTAGAATGCGATGATTAAAGTATTATGCTTAGGACCATCATGACTACACTTTCTGTGGATTCTTACATTAAGGATAATTTTTTCCTTTCTGATGGAGAGGTTCATGTTGTTAGAAACATGGGTGTGGGTTGGTTGCTTTTTTTTTTTTTTTTTGTATGTCTTACAGCACAGTCTCAACTTACAGGCTTGTTAGTAAATCAGTATTTCTTACTATCTGTTTATTGTCCAAATGTTTTTCAGGTCATGATAACACTGCATATTTACAAGATCTTGGAATGTTTAATAGGGTATTGACATTTATGCAACTGTAAGCCTTTAGAACTGTCTATTCAGATAAAGAAATAAATGATATATATATTTTAAGTCCTCCTGGGGAAGGCACAGCAGATTGTAGTAACAGACATTTCGGCCTTTTTTACTGTCACTCTGTGATTCTTTCTTCTCTCCCTCTACTTATCTATGCTTCTTAATGTCCCTGTCTTGGCACCAAGGACCACAGTCCCTAAGAGGAGTTCCTGCCTCTGGTCACCAGTGAGACGTAAGTGCCTATGACCGGAATCCAACAGTTTGTGATCTGCTCTACAAGGGTTAAAAATGCAGATACCTTTGGCTTAAACACTGCAATTTATAGAATCGTGAAATCTTTTGAGATAGAAGGAGTCCTTAAGGGTCATCTAGTTCATCATCCCTGCAATGAACAGGCACATCTGCAGCTAGATCACGTTGCTCAGAGTCTCATCCAGCGTGATAATGAATGTCTTCAAGAATGAGGCATCCACCACCTCTCTGGACAACCTGTGCCTATACCTCACCACCCTTACTGTAACAAACTTCTTCCTTATATCCAATCTAAGTCATCCCTCCTTTAGTTTGAAACCATTTCCCCTTGTCCTGTCACAATAGACCCTGATAAAGAGTCTGTCCCCTTCTTTCTTGTAGCTCTCCTTTAGATACTGAAAGGCTGCTATTAGTTCTCCCCACAGCCTTCTCTTCTCCAGGCTGCACAGCCCCAGCTCTTTCAGCCTGTCCTCACAGGGGAGATGTTCCATTTCTTGGATCATTTTTGTGGCCTTCCTCTGGATGCACTCCAACAGGTCCTCATCTTTCCTGTACTGAGGACTCCACACCTGGTCACAATACTCCACGTGACATCTCACCAGCATAAAGTAGAGGGTTAGGATCACCTCCCTCAGTCTGCTGGCCTAAAGTTCTGCTCAGCCTAAAGTTCGCTCTTCTGAAGTTCAGGGTCCTGACCCCACTCTTTGCCAGGCCCACATTCCTCAAGATCACTCAACCAGGGCATAGACACTGCAGCCCAGGCTGCCTCCAACCTTAATGCCTTTAATGATCTCTGCTTTAATGATGAGCAGCAGGTCCAGCAATGCTTCACCTCTGGTTGGTCTGTCCAGTACCTATGCCATCACTTGTATTATACCTAATGCAGTGGAGTCAGTGCACTTCATTTTTGGAGTCCTTGAACCTTACTGCCAGAAATAAGGAAGGTTTACTTGGCAGAAAGTAAATCTCCAATGGCTCTGTTCTCCAGGATGTTTTTCAGGGTGTATTTTGGCCATATCTTTTATCAAAGGATCTGGTAATGTGGATCTTCCTCTGTCTCAGTGTATGAGCTCCTCTGTAGAACTAAAAATCATGATCCAGCTCTTTTTACAGATGGACAAATACTTCTGGACTATACACAGCATACTAGCATTGTTTTTAACGCATTAATATTCAAGATCCTTTTTCTTCTTATATTCCTTAAATATTTTCAATGCTACATTATTATTTAAATTTTACTCTTATTGTTGTGTAGGTGGGGTGCTCTGAAAGTATGCCTCCTATTTTATTCTGCTGGCCTGTGATGTTGGCAGTGGATGTTGGTGGTATGACATCAATATTCCATTACATTTTGTTTTCATGTGACAAATGGCAGGAGATGGACAGTCTGACAAAATGGTATTTGACATGGAAATATGTATGAATCAAAGGTGTTGTGAGAATCCTTCTTTGTTTTTTTGATCAAAGCTTGCTTCCTGAGGTATTTCTTGTGATAAGACTCTGATTTATTGAGAAGGCAAGTGATGAGTGCTACCATGTGACAATCGACATCACTTTGTGGACATTTGAAAGCACCTTCCTTCAGAGTGCTCAGGAGTGTTTACTGGTGGAAGATCTGGCCTGTGACTAAATAGCTCAAGCTTGGTATGGGAAAACTGGGGAAAATCGTGTCCTGTGAAAAACAGGATGCAGCTGGGCATCCCTGCTCCCTCTTATCTGCTGGCAAGGCCTGGAAGATGGGGACAAAGGAGTTTCTGCTGAGATCCCAGAGCCAGAAGCTGCCACTCCAAGGAGAGCTGACTCAACCACTTTGGACTTATTTATAAGTTGGTACTACCACTGAAAAGTCGCCATCATCGCCGCGTTCGTCATCAATGGAACAGCAATGCCCAATGGCTCACCACTGCTGAAGATCAATGACTGAACTACAAACCATGCTGAATCCATGGTGGTGACTATCTCCCTCTTGCTTCCTACAAAGACTCCTTGCTTCTTTGTTATCTTTTCTATCGCCCTTCTTCCCTTCCCCATTACCCTAATTCATAATAGTGTCCGTCCTCCCCTTCCCCATCTCCCTGATTAAGATTTGAAATAAACTGGTTGAACCAACATTTGAACCATTGTTTCTTAATCTCACGCCGGGTATACATGTAACAAAGAACCTCCTCCCTCCCATAAATTGGAGCGAGACAGGTGTGTCATTGAATTCTCCCATGCAGAAAAAAATTTCACTTGCTGACATACATCTATGCTTACTGAACATTTCTGGAGACCAAACAGTGGATGTGAGTGCAGTGAGGAGGTGGATGGTGCGTTTCAGCTGTGGTGACAGTGACCGGAAAGACAAGCCACATTCTGGATGGCCATGAAGATTTATTTGAGCGTGGTGTACAGGATCTTGTTCATCACTGGTAAAAATGCATAGGTAATGGTGGTACTAAGTTGAAAAGTGGTGTTCTGTAGATGAGAATTTATCAAATATTGTTGTTGTGCTCTTTGTAGTTATTATTGTCATTTCTATGGAAATAAATAGGAGGCATTACTTTCAGAGCAGCCTAAGTAGTTGTAAAGAATCAGTAGTAAAACAACAACCCTGACTTGAGTAGAAAGTCTACAGTTAGATCCAGGAGAGAGTGTTCAATGCTATTACCGCTATAGAAAGCGTGTTTTTCAAGAACAAGGCTTGAAGATTATATCTGTGGAATGAACACAGAATAGAAAATAATTAAGAGATCTTGAGGCATTACACTAAAATAACTTCAGCATATTACATTTAGGCCAAGTAGTCATATGCTGATTTCTGTGAGCATCTATAGCTGTAGTCATCTCTATACAGATCCAGACTCCTTTAGAGAAAATGTTTTCTCTTAATTCTTATTAATGTAGCAAATATTTTCCTTGAGGAAAGTATCACAGCAGAGTGATATGAAAACCTAAATTCTATTCAGCAGTAAAACCATCAAATACTGATGTATCTGATGAAAAAAGCACATTTCTAAGCAGTGTGTATAAAATCCACATTAAATCAGTGAACAAGATCTAATAAATGCACCAATCTCATTAAACTGACTGAATTTATATTAATTTAAAGTAATGATCTTAATAATGACATGTTCATGTGTAGATCGAATATTTAGTCCAAACCTAAAATAAATATGATTTGCACCCCTCTTAAAAGTTCGTTCTGTTCACCAGAGGACTGTAGGCTACTCAGCTGTAGTGGATAATTGTTTTCCAGGAGTTCTCAGATCCCAGAAAGATAAATATGTGTTTTAATCAATTATAGACCAGTATACAAAGTAAATACTAATATCAAAAAGACAAATACCAGTAGAAATGCAAATATTTTCCTTTGGTTATCAGAGATGATTTTGTTTAAGAAACAATTCATGTTAAAACATAAAGCTGCTAGTTAATGAAAAGCTTTTTTTTTTTTTTTTTTTTTTTTTTTTAA
>JAOWBP010038036.1:0-21096 GCA_028571105.1 Tragopan temminckii
TGATCCTTGTGGTCCCTTCCAACCCTGGCCATTCTGTGATTCTGTGTGAGGTCACCTCCTGCCACGGGGCACCGAGGCTATGAGGCACAGCGGTCTCTGGAGCAGCTCTGTTTCAGTCCTTGCCGTCATTTGAGTCTGATGCGGCACTGAGAGCACAGCAGAACGCCCTAGGGCCTGGGGCGCAGCTCCCGGCACCGCTCGGCCCCGGGAGGAGCGCTCTCGGTGAGGCGGGGTCGGGGCGAGCGAAGAGAGGCGCGGGGCTGTGCGGAGCGCGCAGAGATCCCCAGACTGCACCCCCCGATCCTACGCCTTCGTATTCCTTCCTCGGCCCGCGCTGCCCCTCCCATTCCCCACATCTCCCGGCCCCGCGCTGGCACGTCCAAATGAGCGCTCAGCTCCTCCGCTTCCCACCCCCACGCTCCGGGGCCGGGGTCCCTTCCTTCCTCCTCCCGGCCGGGGCAGGGCCGGCAGGCAGCTCTCCACTCCGGATTCCGACGTGTGCTCCTCCGGCGAGGGGTCCCACCGGCCTCCCTTCTCCACCCAGAGTGGAAATATCTAGGAGAGACGGGGCCCCTCAACTCCCCCTGCCCGTCCCCCCAGCTGTCCCACAGCAGCACGTTCCTGCTCCAGCACAGTCCCACAGCAGGCACAATCAGCCCAGACAAGGCAGAGAGTGAGCCTGAACCAAAAAAAAAAAAAAAAAGACCAAAAATCCAAAACAAAAAAAAACAAAAACAAGACCAAAAAACCCAAAAAACAAAACAAAACTAACAAAGAGCACCCAAAATAACAATAATAATATAATAAACCCTCCCAGCTTCAGAGCAATGTCCTAGCTGGAAATCTCAGCTCTTGAGGGCATGCATTTTTCAGGCTCTTAATATTTCAAATGCAGTGAATGAGAAAGACGGAGTGGGAAGGAAAAGGCAGGGCTGGGAGCAGAGGCAGAGACAAAGAAACGGCCCTTCCTGCAGCAGCCCTGCGAGCTCTGCTGCTGCCTTGCTGCACATGCCTGTGCCGAAGGCTGAGATGTGATTATCTTCAGCAGGACAAAAGGGAGAGAGTTTACTTTTCTCTCAGAGCTCTATAGGTGGCACACACATGGAAAAGAAGTCATAAAAAACCCACAGTTTTTACACTTCGAGAGATTTCCAGCTTTTATGCAGAAACTTAAACTGAAGGAACTCCATTTCCTCACAGAGAACTGAGAAGCATGACAAATGATCGATACATAGGCACGTACCATGAGAGCATTAACACAGTCCTTACTGAGAGTAAGGGAAAGTCATTTTACACCATCAAAAGAGAATTTTAAGAGAGGCTCAAAAGTTACTTTGAGCTCTGAGAAATTCCATCAAGCGCCACTTGTAAGAATTGCACTGACAAAGCAAAGAGAGAATCAATCACTAAATCAGACTTAAAACTTAGCTGCAAGTTTGGAAGGAATCGGGAAAGACATCTCAAAAAGCCATGTCTCTGAGTGTGCAGATTAAATTAACCCCCCCCAAAAATGTGCAAAAAACAGTAAAATACAGTTAGGCAAACAAAGAATTGCGATTACAGATAGAAAGAAATCAGATCTTAGCTACGCAGGTCTGGATTTAGTCTGAAACTGTTTAAATACCTTTATGTCCAGGAACTGGTGATGTGCCCAGAGCTCCTTTGTTTAGTGGAGATCTGGGCAGAAAAGAAGGGAATAAAACCCTCACCCTTGAAGCAGAGAAGAAAAGGTACAGCCTAATCCAAATTGAGCAGGGGGAGGGCCTTGCGGCGGAGGAAGGGGTGCAGGAGGAGTGGGAGTAGCAGGAGGACAACCCTACCGCATTCTTGAGCCAAAAGTTTTTAACTTCAAGGAGGGGCTGAGGAGGGGGGGGGGGGGAGAGGTTGGATTTAGCGTTTGCATGCAGACGTGGTTATCACCTAGCCGTTCCTCGTGAGCGCAAGGCTCCTTGGCTCACTTAATTAGTGAGTGCTTTCAGTTCAGCTGGACGAAGTGACTCCTTGTCCCAAATTTAGGCTGGAGCTGCAGGAGGTAGAGGGGCATTAGTAACAGTGACTTCACATCAAAAGGTTTGGTAAAAAAAAAGAAAAAAAAAAAAAGAAAAAAAATCATTTTCAATTTGGGACTGGTTCTTCATCTCTTTTTTGAAAAGCGATCGTGTGCTAAGACGAGCAGAAAAAATAAAAAGGTCTCAAGTAAAACAATTTTCTTGCTGATCGTTCTCTTGTGCAGCTAATATAAAATGAGGCAAGACAGGGGACTTGAAGGATTGATGACACAGCCTAAGACCTTCACGCTCAAAATTCACCTTGGCTCCAAAAGAGAAATTCTTTGAAGTTACAGGCACTTCCTCAAGGTTAATAAATAATAAATATATGACAACCTTTGTTTGAATGTCAGATCTAATTCTGCTCTTTGGCTCTGTGCAAAAATAATTTCTCTGTCTCTTGCTTAGGAACCATTACTGTTGTCTTTTTCTTTATACAGAAAATACAATGCACATGTTCCTCCTCCTCTTTGAACTGTCTCTGCTCCGTGCTGCTGCACACCATCAGAAGGAAGTGCAGTCCCCACACATGGATGGCCAAAGTCTCCCCGGAAACCTCAGATCAAGCTGTTTGTCAGGTCAAAGATGTTCAGATAAGTCTGCACCAAATGGACCCCAAAAGGCTGTGCACGGCACGCACGGCACGCACGTGAGGAAGCTTCCGCATCGTCCTGCCATGTGGCTCAGAGCTCAGTTACCTTTTTACACGCAGCAGATGAGAGTTCAAACACCACTCATTTCACAGGGGTGCAGAAATTCCAAGGCAAACCCAAGCTGACAGGGAGATTCAGCCCTTCTCCTCCTGCCCCTCTTTGAAACATCCTCACTGCCTTCTTTGTTCTTTTCAATTTTCCTAATCAACCCCCTGCTAGCTTTATAGAAGTCAGAATGATGCTCAGCCTAATTAACAACAAACTTGTGGAGACTTACAGGGAAAAGGCAGACCTCATTTTCACCAGCAGCCAATAATGGAGCATTTCAAGGAATGTGGCTCTACCACCAAGTCTGCAGTGTTTTGTAGAGCTCAACAAGACACAAAAACTATTTCCTGGGCCTAATCCTGCGATACTTTTTCCCGTTAAAATAAATGTGAACTTTACCTGACTGAGAAGAGCAGAATTGGGCCCTCAAACAGAGCAGCACAGCAATGGGAGCACAGGAAAATACATTTTCCTCACTGAAGGACAGCAAGTTGGTGACAGCAGTTGATATAAAATATTCTTTTTGTCGTTCCACTCTAGTTTAAGGCTTCCTAACTCCGGCATTGTCTTCATAACAATGTTTACGTAAGTATTGGGAATTTAAAGGTATTTTGGCACATAAAAGTACACACAGGATCTTTGTTATATGTACAGAAGCTCCCAGAAATATATCTGTGACTTTTGACCATGGAGTATTTTAAAAAGTGGGCTTTCAAATGTCCAAAGCAGGTGATACTAAAATGGAAAGATTTTCTTGTTTCTTTTCTAGGTGCAAACTCAGCCGCAGATGTTTTTTTGTTTGTTGTTTGAAATGCATTTGTAATTCCACTTGGGTTTTAGTTGGATACACAGTCTAGCGTATCTGGGCTAGTGAGGACTGTTCTTTGTGCTTGGAATAGATGCTGTGTTGTGTCTCACCTCTGCCACAATCCTTCTCAATCCATTTCCTCTGTTAACTCAGATGTAACATGAAGCTGAGTGAGCACATTTAATTAACATTTCCCAGGTTCATTTGCTCTCCTTTCTCTCAAGCTTCTCTCTCAGGGCTGCAGTTGGATACAGCCCTGCAAATGACCGACCTGTAAAGGAAATAACCTTTTTTTTCTACAGTCCGCATTGAATGGTTAAGAAGCATTTTATCCAGTCAGTGTGTTCAGATCCTTATGAACACGATGCTTTTAGCTCTCTCTCTGATTTTCTAGACTGAGGCTTTTCAGCACAGCTGCATCTGATTAAGACACAGCAAGTTCCAGGATTCAGACATAGCAGAGAGATCTCCTTCAAAGTCTCATTCAAGCCTCCAACAGTTCTTTATTTCCCTGCCATCAAATGGTTGTTGCTGGCCACATGAAGTTACAAACACTTGTGTACGTTTTGTCTGGCTCTCCATCTGTGTTCCCTCTGGGTAGCTGACTGTTTGTGCACAACAATGTGCTCACCCAAACTGTTCTTGGACCTACCTGGTCCAAGGCATAGCGAGTATCTAAGCGTGTAATCTTCCTCTCAAGTTTGTGCCCAGTATAAATTTATAGCAAGCCTCAAGCTGGGGATGGGAGGGGAGACAGCATTGGAGGAATGTCATCTTTCTTTCAGGCAGTATCGGGTTGTGTCCCAGCCCCCTGGGAAACAAGAGCTGGTGCCTGTGGCTGTGGTGAAACTGCTGCTTTTTCTCTGCTGAATTGTTTCATGGTCCACTAAATTGCCAGGGAGAAACTGGAGTGTGAGGCAAAGTAGAATGGTAAAATGTACCCCCAACTAGCCCACAGAAAGCTACTCTCAGTAACTAAACAAGAAACAGTTGCCCTTGTGTAGTTTCAAACAGCCACATGGAGCATCTCTGTAGGAATGAAGATCTGTAGACAGGTAACTATACATCACATAGCGTATCTATCTGTAGCAATGTTTCTATAGGGTAAGTACAGAAGAAGCTGTTTTAACTAAGGCTCCCTGCCCAACTAGCACAGAGATCTTTTATAGCGTGGCTTTTGTGATTTCCAAATCATACCCACAGAAAACTTTTCTGCCCGTAAAAATTGTCTAATAAGGATTGTTGCATTCCTGTTGCCTTGAAGAGAAGAAAATATTCCCATTTCGGTCTTCAGATTTTCATCATACCTTTTTAGGCTGCTCATGTCTTAATGTGAGCTCTGGGTCTCATCATGTGAAGCTCTCCACAAGTTTCTCATGTGAGTGTTGGTAGAACTCTCAGTACATATGTCCATATCCTCTTCTCTGAAATTTAAGTTCATCTTCTTCCTTTACAACAAACCAATTGTGATAGATCACCTTTTAATAGACTGTTTTGTGTCATATTTGTCTCTTTCCACTTAAATGTGCAATTAAGCATGGGATTTCTGGCCTGCTTTTCACAGTGAACATCATCTGAGATGTTGCTTAGGAAAGGCTCAGAGATGGCTATGCTGGTATAGAGCCTGCATAGCTTAGTAAGTACAGAAAGAAAGAGACAGACTGTAAAATGCAGTGAAACATTATTTTCCTGGCATTTTTAATCACCTAATCGAAGTAAAATGTAGAGCCCTACTCACATTCTTTATACATATATATATATATAAATAAAAGTCAGTTGTCATGTTGCAAGAAAGATATTTAAATCATGTTCTCATAAAATTATCTGATCTATACTGTTTCCAGATGTTTTACTTTCTATCTCAGCTACCTGTGAATCTTTGTGCTTTGGTACTCAGCATTAGAATATGTAAGTAATGCAAGTTCTTCAGATAGACATTAACACAAAAAAATAGAATTCCCTCTTATTAAAGCCACACGCGAACCATTCAGGAAGTAAATATGCTTTACATTATGCACTGCAAACTACCATCTGTTTTCCTTCATTATATCTCATACACGGAAAATAACTATTAATCTATGAAAGTACTCATTAAACTACTTCCACACTTCCTATCAAACTGCACTGACATCTCATTTAATAAGCATAATTTCAAGTATTTCAAGTAGATTACATCAGTTGCTCTTCTTTTGTCTACTGAAGCCATCATTCCATCACAGAGGACCATGAAGCTGTGCTGGTTGTCTTGGATCACCTCCTGATTTTGCATGTGCTTTGACATCCCTTCCAGCAGGATCTGCTCTGTGATCTTCCCAGGCACAGAGCTGAGGCTCACTGACCTGTAGTTTCCTTGATCTTCTCTTCGCCCTTTCTTATGAATGGGAATGGTATTTCCTTTTTTCCAGTTTCTGGAGACTTCACCTGACAGCCACGACTTTTTTTTTTTATTTTTAATGATGGAAAATGGCTTGGCAGCTGCATCAGCCAGTTCCTCCAGGACGCTGGGATGCATGTCACTGGACTCCATAGACTTGTACATGTTCAATCTCATCAGGTGGTCTCAAACTTGCTCTGCTCTTACAGTGGGAGGGATTGTGCTCTCCCACAACCCTACCTAGAAGTTCAGGAACATGAGAGATGTTGGAAGCCTGACTGCCAGTCAAGACAGAGGCAATGAACTTGCTGAGTTCCTCAGCCTTCTCCATGCTGGTCTGATGCTCAGACTGACACCAAAGTTGGGTTTAAAGTTGCACATTTAAAGAGAGTAGCACATTTGTTAGCAAGAGATGAAAGATCTTGGAACCAGGGCTGTTATTGCTGTATTTTTCCATAGCTACATGATTTGGAGTCCATTGTTTTCAGAGGCCCAGCACAGAACCAGTGGGTCTCCTTTGCAGAAATGACCCTGTGGAAAAATAACATGAAATCATGATTACTTATTGCCAATATAATCATTAAAATGCAGAGGGGAGGTTACTTAATGTCACCTAGAAAGTTTTTAATCCTCTTTTTTTTTTTTTTTTTTTTTTTTTTAATGCCTGACTTGGCTATCTTGTGGCTTCTCCTCTGGGCAACACATGGCATTGGGACCTTAGTAATAAATGTGTAATGAGAAAAGAGAACTTGGCTTTTTCTGTCTCTGTCACCAGCGTCAGTTCTGATGTTACACATTATCACACTCCTTTCCTGTATTTCTGCATAAACATGTAAGAGATTATTATTAGTGAATGTCAAAAACATATAAAAAAGCTGAGTTATGGTTGCTTTAACTTTTCCATTTTTGACTTCATGGAGGGTAATCTAAAATTAGTACATCTTGCTTCTTGCAAGATGACACAGTCGCTGTCAGGACAGCAACAATTCTTAAGCATGATGTCATGTAAAACAATCAAAATCAGACTTTACATTCGGATTCTTGCTGAGAACTGAGGTCAGGGAATGTGGGATTTATGCTGCTGCTCCACGCTCCCTGCTAGGCTGTGTCCTGGCAGGCCCACAGCTGCTCACTCCAGCTTTGAAATGAAGAAATCAGAGATTATATTTAAGGGGGATGGTGTATAATAGTTCGAGCAGGATGCTGCATGGCACATCCAGAGTCTTGTGCCTCAAAGAACAAGACTTGTTCAAAAATAGACCATCTTAAGTGACCTAGGTAGTGGAAGGGAAAGACACGAGCCCTGAATGTGCTTTACTGCAAGCTAATAGAGCACCAGAATTGTCTTCCAGGCCAAGTTTCTGGTAGTACAAAGCAGTAACTGCAATTCAGGCTCTGGCATAGCAGAAGCCATGCAGCGGTGTGTGCTCGTACAAATAAACCTGGCAAGTTAGCAGAACGTCTGTCAGTCTGGGCAGATGGCCCATGGGCAGTCTGCAAGGCCGCCTGGGAAAGCGGCATGTGCTGCTCACAGAAACTACAGGCACTTTTTAAATTACTTTTCATTGTTTACCCATAGTTTTCTCAGCCTTCCATAAGAGTACAAGTCCCACGTAGTATTATGTAGCCATCACGTTTTTGATGCTCTTCCTGGTGTTCTACATTATAACTGTTTTATATGAGCTCAAGACCTAGTCCAGGAAACAAGTTCCATCTTTTGTGCTGAGACATAATCGTGTCATCTCTCTGTGCTACAAGGTACCATGCTCCCAAATGGGGGTATGATCATGTTTTTTTCGAAACGTGATTCTGAAGTGAATAGGAATCAAAAATAAATGCAGGAGATTTCCAGAAACGTCACATCCAATTTCATTTCAAGCAAACAGAGATCAAAAGTGGAAGCTATTAGCACTATATGAAGCATTCAAAGATTGTGAGAAACAAATTCAGACAAAGGTTTCCTCAGGGAAATCATCCTACAAGAATCATTTCATTTACTTAGATTTGTCACCAAAACAGACATCAGAAAAAATTTATCATCCTATTTGGCATTCCAAATAATACATGCAAAATCATTTCACTGCCTCACCTTTAACAGAGTCCAGTAATTTTTGTTTGCCTAAAACATCTATTTAAAAAGGTTCTGTGTGAGCATCAAGGGAAGAGGATTAATGACATGAAGCCCATAATGACACAGAGTCAGTGGAAAGGATAGCTGATTCCTGTCCTAAGGTTTTGAATAGACAGGCAAACTGAGCTGTGTACTATATACTGCTGCCCACAATTAATGCCAGACTAATTTATTGTGTGATGGGAAGAGCTAAATGATGTGTCAGTTCCCTGCCCTTGCCATGTAATGTCACTGATCTCTGCTGCATAGAATTTACCACTTCCCCTGGAAATTTTCTTGCATCACTCTTGGATCAGTAGGGGTCAATAAGAGACAGACATCTGCCTAGGTCAGTGACAGCTGATGTTAGCCCGTCTACTGACAGTGGGAAATAGCAGTGGTCTTCATCTCCTAGAATACTGCAAAACTCTACAGCAGTGCATTGACTAGATTAGTTATTTCAGTTGGAAAGGACCTACGAAGACCATCAAGTCCAACTGGCTGACCAGTTCAGGGCTAACCAAAAAGTAAAGCAAATTTAATGAGGACATTATACAAGTGCTTCTTGAACCCTGACCGGCATAGCACACCCACCTTGCTAGTAAGCCTGTTCCAGCGTTTGACCTCCATCACGGTAAAGGAATTTTTCCTAATGTCTAGTTTGAATTTACCTGGCATGGCTTTCTTCTGTTCCCTCATGTTCTACCATTGGTCATCAGGGAGAAGCAACCAGAACCTCCTTCTCCATTTGCCCTCCTCAGGAAGTTGTGGAGATTAATGTGGTAGACTCTCAGCCTTCTTCTCTCCCAACTGGACAAACCAAGAGTCCTCAGCTTCTCCTCACAGGACATGCTTTCCAGCCCTTGTAAAGCTTTATTGCCTTCCTCTGGATGCTTTCAGGTATGCTAACATCCTTCCTATATTGTGAGAGCAGAACCATATAGACAGTGTTCAAGATGAGGCCACACCAGCAGTAAGTATAGTGGGAGAATTGCCTCCTTTGACCAGCTGGCTGTGTTGAATTTAATGCATCCTAAACTGTGGTTTGTCCTCTTGGCTGCCAGGGCGCACTGCTGGCTCATGTCAAGCCTGCTGCCAAGCAACATTCCCAAATCACTTTGAGCTGAGCTGCACTCCAGGCACTAGTTTCCCAGTCTGTACCTGTGTCCAGCATTACACCATACCAGTTACTATGAAGAAAATTATCCCAGATGAAACCATGACATTTTTGTTACTACATGCTGTTGTTGATTGTCTACTTCTCCAATGTATCTCAAGTCCCTCTGCAAGACTTGATCCCTCCAGGGAATCAATAGCAGCTCATATCATGATCCTTGAGGTCCCTTCCAACCCTGGTCATTCTGTGATTCTATGATTCTGTGATACCATCAGCAAACTTGTTGAGGATACATTCTATTCCTTCTTCCAGATCATTGATAAAAAATGTTGAACAGGACTCACCCTAGAAACGAGCCCTGGGAAACCTTGCTAATGACTGGCCTTCAGCCAGATGTAACCTCATTCACTGTGATCCTTGGAGCTCTACCACTGAGCCAGTTCATCATCCAGTGTAGCATGAACCTATTTATCTCACAGTTGGACAATTTGTCCAGAAGGATGCTGTGAAAGATGGTATCAGAAGCCTTACTAAAACTGAGAAAGATTACGTCCACTGACTTACCTTCATCCTCTAAGCAGGTGACCTTATAATGGAAAGAAATCAAATTACAAAAGCATAAACCCTTCATGAACCCATGCTGACTTTACCTGGTAACAGCCTTAGTTTTTTATTGCCTTTCAATAGCCTCTCAGATGATCTTCTCCATAACTTTTCCATGGACTGAGATTGAAATAATAGTTTGTAGCTTTTGGTGTCTTTTCTCATACTCTGTTCTGTAGATGGGCATAACATTGGCTACCTTCCAAGTAGTGGGAACCTCCCCAGACTCCCAAGACCTCTGCTAAATTGTGAGCAGTCCAGCTGTAGTATCTGCTAACTCCTTCAGTACCATGAGTGAATCCCATTAGGCCCCATGGACTTATGAACATTCAGCTGATACAAGTAGTCCTTTTTTATTTTGATGACCACAGATGTTAAGTTATTTCTCCCACAGTCATGGTTCTCCAGCTCTGAGGTCTATGTAGGACAAGATCTGTCATTACTACTAAAGACCCAGGCAAAAAAGCATTAAATACATCTGCCTTTTCTTTATCCTTACTTCTTAGGTGATCACTGGCTTCAAGTGTCAGTCCAGTGTTTTTCTTTGTTCTTCTCTTGCTTTTCACAAAGGAAAACTTTGGACCTTAATATTTCACAATATTCCTTACGCTCAGTACATAAATTAACCAAGGTATATGGCACCCAGGCAAGAAACAGAGCTGTAGAGTCTCCAGATCCAACCATCACAGCCTGGGGTAAGCCCCAGAAGAGCTGCCTCCACAGAAACAACTTTGGTTTTCTCTGAAAAAAAAAAAACCCACAAATGACTCTCATTAAGATCTTCACCAAGTATTCAGAAGGTTTATAACACAGCTTATAGGAAAAGAAGTATCTGTTTTTGCAGAAGTCCCCACTGGACTCTCTTTATCATTAATCATTGTTTGGTATTTCTAGAAAGGCAGGTTTTGTTTGGTGTGTTGCAAAGGGAGCCACAGGCATGAGAAGAGGATCTGACTTCCAGCATACTGAGTGACAAGCAGTGGAGAACTGGGGAAAGGGGCCGGCAACGACCTTTGGGTGCACTGAGCAAACCAGTCACTTATGGCATTGGTGGGAGATTTTACTGCAGATGCTGGAAGCAGCGGGAGAAGATAGGAGAGGAGTCAAACCTGTGTAGAAACGCTCAGGACAGTAACGTCAGCCATCAGCCTTACTGTTGCCCACACATCCCATGCAGGATTTGCAGAGTCCTGCTGCAGCTCATGCAATAAAAAAAAAAAAAATTGCATTTTAATAGTTAAAGCAGTCCTTTGAATCACTGATTTCCAAAAGCAGAATGTGCACTTACTTCCTTTGCCTTTTGGGTCACATTTTCCTGATGTTATGACCATGATTGAGGTTGGGCAGGAAAAGACGACTTTCTTCTAAACATGCAGGACAGGAACAATCCTCTGTTCTCAGTGCATGCAATTCCAATCTGAAACCACTATTACTTTGTATGACCCACAGACATTAATGGAGCCTGAAGTGACCATGTTCCTGCAGCAGGCCAATCCTTGCTCTGCTTGCATAGTTTCAGTGTTTTCACTCTGCAACAATCAGGATCCCACCTGGGGAGTATCTGCTGGCTAGAAGACAGCCCTAGTGCAGCTGGGCTGTGAGTCACCACAAAAGTGTTAGCTAGATGCATCCTTGGTTCTATCAGCATTACAAGAGTTAAATTTGGATTAACTGTCTACCTGCCAGCCTGAGATGTGGAGGTTCAATCAGAGACATTCAGATGGCACTGGGTCAGATTCAGGCCATGATGGGGTTGCCACTGGCAGTCACAGGAATCTTAGAGCTGACCTTGGAAGGGTTGAGGGACATTGCCAGTGGAGCTGGGGACAGAGGGGGCAAGAGGCAGTCAGGTGATCACTGCTTTCTGTCTTTCCCAGGGCTGTACAAATATTCCTTAATTTTGCACACAAGGCACTTATGTAACAAGACAGTGATGTTCCTGTGGAAATTGGGATGCATATTGATCTGAGCAGACTCATCTTCTTTGCTGAAGCCAACAGTAAAGCTCAAACGAAAGGTATCCACTCATGATAAGTTGCTATCAGTGTTCTGCTCAGACCACGGCTCCCGTCTGTGTAAGATCTGCAGTCTTGGAGCTTGTGATCACAGTGGCAACATTCCTTTTGTTTTCTAGGAATTTGACTCCACCACAGAGGGAAACCACAGGGAAATTGTTTCAGTGTGCACTCTGGATTGGGAGAGAAGGGATGGGGCTGAGGCATGATGCATCACACACAACTCAACAGCCAAGATATCTTAGAAAAACACACTTTTATTTAAACCTAAGGAAAGTAACTTTTTTCTCTTTAGCTTGGCAGGCGGCAGCAGCCGTGCTGAGCCTAGGCAAGTGTAGATCAAAGCCAGGCAAGTCTGCTGTGAAAAATCAAGCACTGGACATTTATTAAGGTTTTATTCATAAAAAGCCATGCAGTGAGTGCAATGGGATTTCACTGTGGAACTTTTGACATAGGAGCTGCCTGATTTAGAATGAAAATTGCGTCTTTCTCCTGTCAGGAGTAAGGTGATCCCTCCATTTCCTGTGAAATTCAAATCAGGGATACAAACACCTTTCTTGTTGCCCTCAGGTGGGCTGGAGCCTGCATGCAGTCCTCATTTGTGGGGTGAGGGATTTGCAGACTTGGAAGGGTCATCCCTCCGCACTCTCCTAGCAGATGTTTGGATGTAGAGAGGTGTCCACACTGCAGCTGTCTGTGCTAGCCCCAAAGAGGCCCACCTTTCCCTTGTCTGAATTCCAAGTTCCTCGCTTTCAAACCTTTTCATTTGTAGTTCTTTTCTCTCCTTTGTGCAATCTGTAGCACAGAAGTTTAACTTGGCAACAGAGCCAGAACAGATGGGGAACACTGGACCAACTCCCCAGATCCCAAGAACTTCTGCTCAATGCTGCATGCAGGATTTTGAGCTGCTTACTACTTGAATCTGCTAGACAAAGCCTAAAGACAGTTTTCAGATAAAGTAAGGGGGATTTTCTCTAGGAATCAGCAGTCAGTGAGTCACTGCATGAGTGTAGTTCCCCAGTGGAGGGGCCAAAATCCACACATTTCAAGTGAAAAAACCCACAATGATAATTTTAGGGAAACCTACGGTATCTATTCTTATGACTCACTTTATAGAAGTGTCAGTGTGATAAATCCATAGTTGGCTTACCTTGAAGATGGAGATCAAGCAGAGCTCTGTGCTTGCCTTTCAAACACATTCACAGAGTTTTGAGCTCAGACATGAGCAAGGCACAGTTTGGAATCATTCCTCTTGGGAGAGAACATCCTTTTATTTCCTCTCAGGAAAAAAAAAAAAAAGCAAAAACCATACTCATTCTCATTAACATTGTGTACAGTTTAAGTCTAGAGTAGGCAGTTGGCTCAAGGAGATGTAGCAAAAGAATGAACCCACAGGGACTGGAGAGGTTCAGGAGGGGAGCAGAGGGCAAGAGTTCCCACTTTCAATTGTAAGAGAGACAGAGTGCATGAAGTATGAGGAGAGATTGAGTAAAATGAGTTTGTTCCGTGAGGAGAAAGCAAAGGGAGGAGGATCCTGTTACTGCCTACCGCTACCTAATAGGAGAATAACAGGTTTTCTCAGAGATGCACAATGAAAGGCCAATATGCAATGGATGCAAGTAGAACAAGAGAGAAGACTTGCCATTTTCCCATAGTCCTCTGATGAGAAGGACTCAGTGATGAAGCAAAAATGAGAAAACTAAGAAAACTTGTTCTCAAGTGTCTGTGCTTTCAAAAACAGATGAGTTGGTTTGGTATTTCATTAATTCAAGCAGGAAGGTGAATACTGAAACATTGGTATGGGAAGACAAGAAATACTGGACTCTCCATCTGAACAAAGTGCTAGGTTTTTAAGTAGGAACTAAAATAGTAAGGATAGCCCAGGACATAACCAATAACCTAAGTGGCAGTTTTGGGGGATTGAGTAGGTAAGAAGTGTTGACAAAACTGCATCCTACTAGAATTTCTGGAGAGTGAATAAAGTTGCTTTGTGATCTGGACTCAGGTCCTGTTCACCACTGTGTTATGATCTCTGCTATTGTGTGGAGACCACGTGATGTTCCTTTCATGAACTCATGTCGGAGAGGCAGAATTTTAGATATTTGATGATATTTGTGCTACAGGAAATATCACACCATTCTGCAGTCCCAAAGACACCTACTCGTTGGAAGTGGAATGGAGATAACCACAGACTCAGAAGGTATCCTGTGTATGTCATGGGCTGGTTGCTCCTCTCACCACTAGCTTTGAAGGCACCATGGGTTTGTGTGACTGATGAGTGTTTCTGAAATGAGATGCTTGCTCACACATTGTTCCTTCCCACTGCCAGACTGAACGCACCTCCTTGTGGATTACAGAGAGGCGAGTGACAAGCGTCCCCTACAAGAAGATGAAAGCAGTTAGTTTAATTAGCTATTTGTTTGGAGAATAAAAGCTGCCCCATGTATGATGTTTTTAATTTCCTACTCAACACTATTTTCAGATGGAAAAGACCTGTGAAGTCATCTTTTGCAATCCCTGCCAATGTATGATGTTATAATACATTTTGGTTTCCTTTCTCAGTAGACAAAACAACTACATGTTGACTGGGACCATGGACCTCTGAATTTTGATCTTCAAAATTTGTCTTTGTTTGGTTCTGCTCTGTTCAAATAAGTGATCTTTCTGTACTCTGAAAAGAAGGGCAGAGCAGAAACTGGCTGATGTGAATGAAGGGCTTGGAGGAATATTCCTAGCATCATTCTTTGGACTGAAAATGGTTGTTTCAGATGCATCATCCCATCTCAACCCATCAAATTCCACAAGTGTCACTGAAAAGAAGCTGTCCTAATGCTGACCAAGCATTAGAGCTCAGCTGAGTAGAGAGCAAACATTTACAGAGGGATTTAGAAATAAATAAGAAGTACAGTGCTCTTATGTTTATGAATTTTTGCAGTTCTGCAAAACATTTTGCTAAAACAGCATTATTCTGCCTTGAATAGATCCTCTCCTGTAGTAATGACTCTTGAGACCTCTACCTGCTATTAAGTGATGGGACAATGCCCTTTAATAACTTTTAACCATTTTTTTTCATATCACACCTTCTCAAACATTGCATAAGCTCTGCTAAAAGCAGAGATATCTAAAAAAAAATTTCTGAGCTCTGTGTATACACAAAAATCCACTGTAGACGAATACCAGGGTAAAGATGAGGATGCCCTGTGAAGGTTATAAGCAGCACTTCCTGGATGTTCACATGTGAAGGGTTCCTCGTGTGTCCACATCCTTTTTAACCTTTCTTTAGTCTACCCTGTCTATGTAGAACATACAATATGGGAATTTTTTTATCTTTTCAGTCAAGTCTTCTCACCTCGGATGAGATTATCTTTACTAGTTATTTCAGCTCCCTGACTGTGGCAGACTGAATAAAGTCATGCTTGTACACTTCTGTTGTACTTATAGCCACCAGGCTCCCACATGCCACCAAAGCTGCCAAAGCAAAGTTAAGAGTCATTCTCCTGTATGCCAACAAGCAGTCAGGTTTTAGCCACATTAGTGATAGTGAACAAGCGTAGTAAAAGCAGCCTAACCATGATCCAACTTGGCCATGAGCACCTGCTTTTTTTTCCTACATCTTCTAAAATGCTCCAAGGCTGTGTCTGCATAGGTAGCAAAATAGACCAGTCACTGTTCTCTTGCCCCTAGTCCAAATGGAACGGAATGTTTTGTGTCAAGTAGTCTGTCTCCAAAAGCTGACCACATCCAAAAGGCACACTGGTAACATCACTGGACATGTTAGCCCTGCTGAGAATGATGGCATATTCACACAGGTAGAGCCCTGCACTGAAGCGGCTGTCAGGCTTCCCATACACCAGCCAGCTCCTACATAACCAGTTGAGGCATCTCTTCATGCAACTGCATTGCCTTGGATGTATCTGCTTCAATTCTTCTCCAGTGACACATGATCCGTAATCTGGTGATCAGTTGCTTTCATAAGAGGTCTGCAAATTTTGATTTGTCTGAGTGTTCCGAATCAGTTGGTGAATGCAAACTTATCTCAAATTTTATACTGCACAAGGCTATTCTTCACTTCTTGTTCAAGATGTGTATCAATGGACAAAACTGCCTCTGCACTGTGATCATTTTGAGACGACACAGGCAACGCGCAGGCTGGGACAGACAGTCTTACTGTCCAATGCCACAGAAAACAAACCAACCCAAGTAGCAAATTCAGCCCTGTACTGTTTCTGCAGTAAACTGCAATACTTCAAATGCAGAAGCAAAGCCTGTTTCTGCCACCCACGTCATGGTATGCTATAAGAAGGTGGAAGTGTCGCTGCTCACATTAGTAGGCTAATGGGAACTGTTCTCCTGCCCTGAAAACTACTATTTTGATATTATGCTCATGGATAACATCCAGATGCTTACGTTGTTTTCCTGACCCAGAACAGACAATGACATGTAAACTGGTTCTTGACCTCATTTATCCCCTGAACATGGTAAGTGGCTGGACAAATGTCCACACCAGGGTGCTAGCAGTGTATCTGGTTGGACTACAACAGACGTGTGTGTAGACCCACACAAGGGTCTGCGTGGCTATAAGCCTCTCCTTGTTGCCTAAGAAGAATGCAAAATCTTCACAATACATTTGAAAGGACTTGTTGAAGAGCACAGGAAGACCAAAAGTGATAAGAATTTGTGTCCACCAGTCTCTAAATAGACAATAGCCGTTTACAAATGGCTGGGTAGTGTAAGTGTACAGAATTCCTGTCTTGAACATTTAGTGCAATCAGTGCAGTCGTTAGCACCATCGTGAGCAAATATCTTGGGCTGTCAGACAGAAGAGCATTCCGTTTCTACTGAGAGTTGCATCATTATTTCGTCTTCTCATGGATATTATTAATATTTCAGGATCCATGGAAATACATTTTCCTTTTCATTCTTTTGGTTCGTGGGCAGACTGTGCTTGTCAGGGCCCTGTGTGAGTCACCATCACCCTCTGTTATGAGTTAGTCTATCAGCTGATGTCATTATTTGACCATAGTAACCTGAATGTCTTTAGTCTGTCGCCTGCAGGGTCTCTTTTCCATGCTAGTGCAATGAGAGAATAAACCAAGAGCCAGTAGTAAATCTGTTTCCTTTTAATTTATATAGATTTGAGCTAATAGTTCAGCTTTTTCTTCCCTGGGAGCTGCAAAACACCTTTCTTCTTAGCTCTGTTCCTGGTGCCAGCTGTGAACTAACAGTAGAAGTAAATTTTCCTCATTGCCAACACCTACATGACTTATGCACTCAATATAGGCAGTTTGTGATGTCTCTGTCTGGTGTCTGACATGATCCAGGCATTGCCTGCTGGCCTAAGGACTGGTGCAGCTGGTGGAGGCCCAGGAGCTGTGCCAGGGAAGGTGTGGTGTGCTGACACCAGTCTCATGGGTCTCAACTTTTCGTTCAGGATTTTCACTAAGACAGAGAATTAAAAGCCTGAAGGGACAGGATGAGGATTGATTTTTACTTCCTGAATAGCACAAGTTTAATTTATGGCTTGTATTGCTCTCTGTATTACCTACAATGAAAATCTGTGGGAGAAGCTTAATGACAAGGTAAAGGTTAGTGGTTCAGATAATATCAGTGAATATGGCTGAGGCCATATCCCCAAAGTTTTCTATCTTCCTACAGATATGGCTGTGTTGTTTTAATGGGTGCTGCAGAGTAAGCATGTCTAGTAATACAGTGTTACCACAGGCTCATAAGAAATCAAGCACAATACAGTTATTTAAGTCACTCTCTAAGAGACTTTATTAACGAGGTAATAATAATTGTTGCCTCCTTTACGCCTTCAACCTTTTATTCTTTGAACGCTGATGCTCTTTTTTTTGACCATTTCCATTTCTTTGAATGCTCCAGTCCCAAACAGGAATAAAAATATTTCATATAACAATCTTGTTTTCTATCTGATCATTCACACTGATGCTTGGACACCTATATCAAAAGTTTGTGCTGTGTACTGGGTACATAAGTAGCTATGAGCTGTGCGTAGAGTCCTCACTCTGTCCATCTCAGACTCATATTAATTTTCTGTTTCTGAAGCACGTGCCCTAGTGTCATTTTTTCTGATGCATGTGGTTTTTATAGGGAAGAAAATAGTAGTTTCTGCTACAAGTGTCACAAAGACTGTCACATGTCCATGGGTGAGGTGCATTGGGTGCTGAGGAAGCTGGCGGGGATGATTGCCGAGCCGCTCTCGGCCGTCTACCAGCATTCCTGGATATCTGGAGAGCTCCCAGAGGATTGAAGGCTTGCCAACGTGACTCCCAAGGGCCATAAGGAGGATCTGGGGAACTACAGGCCTGTCAGCCTGACCTCGGTACCAGGGAAAGTTATGGAGCAAATCATCTTGGGAGAGATCACACAGCATGTCCGTGGTGTTCAGGGGATCAGGCTCAGCCATCACGGGTTCATGAAAGGCAGGTTGTGCTTGACCAACCTCATCTCCTTCTACGACTGGCTGACCAGTCTGGTAGACGAGGGAAAGGCTGTTGATGTAGTCTACCTAGACTTCAGCAAAGCCTTTGACACAGTCTCTCACAGTATTCTCTTGGGGAAACTGGCTGCCTGTGGCCTGCACAGGTATACCCTTCTTTGGCTAAGGAGCTGGCTAGAGGGCCATGCCCAGCAGGTAGTGGTTAATGGAGTTAAGTCCAGCTGGCGACCTGTTTAAAGTGGTGTCCCCCAGGGGTCAGTATTGGGGCCCATCTTGTTCACTATCTTAATAGATGACCTAGATAAGGGGATTGAGTGTGCTCTCACTAAGTTTGCAGATGACACCAAGTTGGGAGGTAGGGTTGATCTGCCTGAGGGTAGGGAGGCCCTTCAGAGGGATCTGGATAAGCTGGATTGCTGGGCTGAGGTGAATGGGATGAGGTTCAACAAGGCCAAGTGCCGGGTCCTGCACTTTGGCCACAACAACCCCATGCAGCGCTATGGGCTTGGAGCTGAGTGGCTGGATGACTGTGAAGAGGAAATGGACCTGGGGTGTTGGTTGATGCTCAGCTGAACATGAGCCAGCAGTGTGCCCAGCTGGCCAAGAGGACCAATGCCACCCGGCCTGCATTAGAAATAGTGTGTCTGGGAGCAGGAGCAGGGAGGGAATCATCCCCCTGTACTCAGCAATGGTGAGGCCACACCTTGAATACAGTGTTCAGTTTTGGGACCCTCACCAACAAAGCTGGTGAGCGGCCTGGAGCACAAGTCTTATGAGGAGCAGCTGAAGGAGCTGGGGTCGTTTAGTCTGGAGAAGAGGAAGCTCAGGGGAGACCTTATTCACTCTGCAACTTGCTGAAGGGAGGTTGTGATGAGGAGGGATTTGGCCTCTTCTCCCAGGCAACAAACAGGACCCAAGGAAATGGCCACAAGTTGTACCAGAGGTGGTTTAGGTTTAGGTGGCTTAGGAAAAACTTTTTCTCTCAGAGAGTGATCAGGCTCTGAAATGGCTGCCCAGGGAAGTGGTGGAGTCACCGTCCCTGGCAGCGTTCAAGAGGCGTCTGGATGAGGAGCTAGGATATATGGTTTAGTGCTTGTGGTAGCAGTGGTGATGGGAGGATGGTTGAACTAGATGATCTTGCAGGTCCTTTCCAACCTTGTGATTCGATGATTCTATGAAAGACATGTCTTCTTAGGGAGACGAGTGACATGATGGACAGCTATTGGGAAGTTGTCTTTTAATTACTCTATCAAATCAGACATGCACATCTCACTGAGCAGCCCAGACAACATCCAGCCAATGCCCCTTCCTGTGGCAGTATCAGAATCAAACTGAACTTTGACTTGTGTATTTGGGAGACTCCACTATAGAAAACAAATTTGTTCCTACTCTTAGTGGGACTTTGGCTTATCCCATGGTGAAGACAGACTCTGTATTGCCCATGATGGTAACTGGCGAGTGACCTCTCTGTCCTTACCTCAAACCACGTGTTTTTCTCATCATATCTGCTCCCCCTGTCCTTGTGAGGAGAGAGAGTAAGAGAGCAGTGTGGTGTTCCTCGGTTTGGTTGCCCATCAGTGTTAAACCCCAACACCTTCACTCAGATTCAGCAAAACATTGATGACAAAAAGCTGACTATTCATGCTTCAGAAACAAAGTCTTGGTTTTGTCCTGTGGGTGGTGACATTCTGGACCATGAAAAAGAATGTAGTTTGCAGCATTGCTAGGTGTGATCAAACTTTTTTCCTGTGCAGAAGTAGTCTTCCTTTTATTAGTACCATTGCTTTCTATTTCCATCTCATGATGTATTTTCTTTCACTACATCATATGGCAGAAGGCTTGTGCTGAACTTCAGCTTTCTGGTACAGGAAATTGTATTTTATAATATAAGTTTCCTTTTCTAGCCAGTGGCTGTGCCTGAAGGAAATGACTAGTGGACAGAACACTGTTACCATCTGTCAAGTAAAAGGTTAAAAAAATAATTAGTCACATACACAATGATGAAGAACTCTTTAGTCATTCCAGCACTTACCTTCAGTGCATTTGTTCACTTATGTGCTATGGAAAGCCAGTACATTATCTATTATACTTTGAGATATTATTAAGGTTAATCATATATTAAGAGATGAGAAGAATGGGTTGTAAATTGAAGCTAATCATATATCAGTGATGTTTTCACTGTTATACAACGTGCCTCAAAATCCACCGACACAGAACCCTCCAGACACACCTTTGATACTCGTGACCCTTCTCTGCCTTGTTCTATGGTGTATCCCACTGAAGATGACATCCTAGAAGTATATAGTTGAACGGCTTGTTATTTGTGTCACCCTTTTGAGATTTTACTTCTAAGATATTTTTGATGACACCTTACTATGTACTACTTACAACATGAGCCACTTCTTTGTCTTGTCCATATACATAGATCCAGGTGATTAACATATTTCTCTTTAAACTCCTATAATTCACAGGGAACTCATTATTGCATCAGCGTGAGACAAAGAAGTAACAGACTCAAAAGACTTGTTTAGTATGGCTGCTGAAACTACTGAAAATAAAAAGCCCAACCTCCTTGCTGCCAGGGGTGACTGTCCTTATTACCAGCAGAAAGCCCCAGTCAGAGCAATCGAGATTCAGTAGCTCACAATGGTGATGTTAGCTTCAAACTCTTCAAGCAGCTCAGTCAACTGCACTCCAGGAACTCATGTCCTTCCTAGAAAGATCACTCTTCATTTCTATTTGCAACTTTTGAACTCTTGTGTTCACTTCTCCCTGTTTTCCTAGGCAAGAGTACATGGTATAACTCTTTAGGGGCAGGTAACACCATAACTTATCTGAAAGTGACTTTAAATTCCTAGTG
>JAOWBP010038110.1:0-21090 GCA_028571105.1 Tragopan temminckii
ATTTCAATTGGATACGGCCACGGCGTTCCGTGTGATCACAGCCACAAAGATTAGGTACCTACAACATTTACAAATAGCATATAACATTAATTCAATTTGGCAGCCGCCAATCAAAAATAAAAACGTCAAATTCAATTTGAAACATAATTCCATGCTAACCACCACCACCAACAATCAAGTAAACAAATCTTACCAAATCTTGGCATTTTTTATGAACATTCATATCGCACGAACGACATTTATAACCTTGGTGAATGAGACCATAAAGCAATGAACCACAATGATCACAAAATGTTGGCGAAGTATATGTGTGCACTTGAAACTGGTGTCGGGTACGGCTATCGTCCGCCTTCGTTCCGCGTAGTCCTTTGTCCACGCCGGGACATTTGAACGCCACAAACTCATGGCAACGTTTATGAACAACATAGGCGCATACCTAAATGGAGAAAGAAGGGGGCAGGTCAATGGGCGTGTCCAATAATACCACAAAACAAACAAAAATAAGACAAACATTAGTTGCATTACAAACATTAATCCCAGCATGCATTGAAAATGTTCCACCAACATCCTCAAACAAACACGACAACAATAACTTATAAATCTTGTGGTAAAACACTCACACACACTCGCACTCAAACTCTCATTTTCTGTCTTGTTATTCTAGGTACATTGGATTTTTGTTTGGTGCCTAAGAATTCAAGACAATCGTATAAAACAAATGACAATCTCTGACAGATGTGATCTTGTAATTAAATTCGTTTTTGGAACATATATAAACACTCAACCAGAAGTAATTAACATCCGAATTGTTTTGAACAAAAGGATTTCCTGTACAAGTTTGCCATAGAAGAGAGAAACACATTAACCAATTGATTAATTAATACAATCGAGAAATAGTGATATAACACGATACAGCTGATAGTGTTTATGGATTTGTTTAGAACTTGGTCAAATTTGTGGCAACCAACGAACATCAAGTTCAAGTTGGCAAGCTACAATAACATATAACGTTGTTCATGTACAACACACAACAGATTTTTCCATTTGGTTGATTATATCTTGTTATTTACACGTAAATGTTAAAAATAACCAAAATGACTCAAAAAACGTATATAACCAAAAAAAAATTTTCAGTGTAATTTTATCGTGTAAATGTTGTCATCATTGTTTGTAAAATTTATTGTTGCCATTTTTCACCGGGCGACAAACAATATAACACCAAAGCAATGCTAGAGCCAGGTAGAATTTTTGGTTAGAATCCTGCTATATTTTTCTTGTGAAGCATATCACAATAACACACGCACACAGCAAAAAGTTTTTTTGTTGTTGTTGCTTATCAACAAAAACTCAGCTAATAGGTTTTGAAGCTTTTTTTAGGAGAGAAAGCTTTTTGAATTTTTTTTCGCCGAACTAAAGAAGAAGAAGAAGATTCCTTTCAAACACAATTCTATTTTCATGCGAGTGCATCATACAGCACGGACATTTTTTTTTGGTGAATCAACCATCCAAATAAAACGTAATCATCATCATATAACAAAAACACAAAAGAGAGATAGCAAACAAATTATTATCATCACCATTATAAATAAAAACAATAGATAAATTACTTTGTTTGAAGAGTGAGAGAGAGAGCTTATACACGCTTACATAATTCATTATAATTCATATTATCAGAGATTCACTCTCATTCATTCTGTCTTCCATCCAAATTCATTCATATTTGTTTAACTTGGTGAACGCCCACCATAGAATCGTTCTATTCATTCTGGTGGTGGGTGTGTTGGGTTATTGTGAAAGGATTTGTGCAAAATAGCAATCATAATGCAAATGATAATGGATGCGCGGACAAAGTTCTTCATTCTTCTTTTCATCATCATCCAAAGCTATTTATTTTCAGGAAGAAAGATGATGATGAGAGAGAGAGAGACAGAGAGCGAGGTTAATCACATTAATATGTATATGGCAATGCTAGTATATAACTGTATGGCTGTATGGCTGTATGTTTGCATTGCTTCATGTTGTTTAGACTAAGCATAATAATAATAGAGATTTTATATTGTTTGCTAGATGAATGAATGGTAGGCTGTATGGCTGCATGAATGGTTGCCAGTGAATCAATTTCTATTTGAGGATTCTTAACCATTTTCTAGATAATAATCAATAATAATAATAAAAACTATCGTATTTTATTATTATAATAAGAATGGACACATACAGAGAGAAAAAAGATTCTTAAACAATCACTCCATAAGAATTATTAAGCTTATAAGCTTTGTTGTAGTTGTAGTGAGAGCATTGTGAACATAGTGAGCACCTTGCACCAAGAAAGAATTAATTGTTCTCAACAGCAACCAACGAGAAAAAAATCAATTAAGTATCAATATTAATCGGAAATCATCACAACAGAATAACAATAAAGCTTAACACTAAACATTTCTTATGAAAGTAACATGCCTTCTAGGCACAATTCAATCATCTCTATTCATTTTCTGCAAAATAATTTCTGTCCATTCCTCATTCAAAACCAAGCTTCAGGCTTCATGAATTCGCTTTCGTGCACTTACAAACTAAGAAAAACAAAAACTTTTACAAGCTAAAAACAACGAAAAAAATCACGCAATCACCAAAGTACAATTTAGTGCACATTGAGTGGAACACCTTGGAAACGAAACGTGTGTGGGCGTTTTTGACTGTTTTGGTTGCCGCCAAATTCAAACCACTGATAATTTAATTTAATTTCAAAAAAAAAATTCCCAAAAAAATGAGAGAGAAAAAAACTAACTAATGAATGTAGGTGTGGCATTCACAATTGCATCATTTATATTGAAAAACACAGCCAAGTAAAAGAAATTAATTTAACCCATTCAGACCAAAAAAAAAAAAGAAGAAGAAGACTCCTAAAGAATTTCAAAAGAATTTCTGAAACTAAAAGAATGGAACAACAAAAAAATTATCTAGACAAAATTCTTTATTATTCGTATGAGAGAGAGAGAGAGAGAGAGAGAGAGAGAGAGAGAGATTGAGCATCCATTCAACTAGGACGTCATTTAGAATGAATGTTCAATACAGCAACTCACCAGCAGCCAACAACAAGAAGAAAACAAGAATTCTTGCTCTTTTCACCATCTTTTATTATTATAATTTAACTCGTTCACTACAATCAATTTGTTCTCATTTATTCATGGTTATAAGATATTCACATTCAAAAAGAACAGAACAACAACAAAAGAAATGTTGGAACAAAAATATCCGGTATATAACTCTTTCAATCTGCTAAATTCATTTTATTTTAAAAAAAATTCTTGTTAATGATTTTTTGTTCCAAAATGAAGATGTTAAAGCTGGCTGCTGTTTTTGTTGTCAATTTTTATTATTTTTTAAAATTAATGCCCAAATACACGAAAAAAATTCAAATTTCAAAAAAAGAACCAATGAAGCAATTTTTTTGTGAGGATTCCATAATTAAATTCAGCGCCATCTATGGACGTGTGGGGGCGTTTTTGGTTGGTTGCCGGTTGCAAACAAACAAAACAACATCTGTATAAGCAAAATGTAATGATAAAAAGAATTTAATTTTAAAATTGAATTTGGATTCTTCTTCTTTTTTCTGGTGACGGCGACCAACAACAAAAAACGAAAATGAAATCAAAATGAAATTTGAAAAGCAAAAAGAAATGAGTTCAAGATGAAGAAATGTTTCCAGAAACCGAATAACAATCTGTCAATGGAAAAAGGTTCTTTTCTTTATGGAAAGTTTTATCGAATTTTTTTTCTTGCTAAGTGCGTGCGTGTTTTTTTATTATACAAACAACATTGGGAAAAAATTCAATTTTTTTGGAATTCACAAAAAAACTTCAAAGCTGATCTAATTGAATTGAAATTGGAAGAATTGGCTATGCTGGAATTTGGGTTTTTGTTCCCAAAATAATGGTTCAATGAACACACACCAATATTCCCGCTTTTTTTGGTTAAGTGGGAGTGTGCAACCCAAAATAATAAATGGAACTTCTGGGCCAGTTTTCTGGGAACCAACCAGCCAGCAACAAAAACAAAAATTATTGCTCAGCCGTTCCGTATCATTTGTTAGTGTGCAACATTCAAAAGAAAGTTCCAAAAATATATAAAAAAATAACAAGAATGAACTAACTCTATAATTAATTATGATTGGTTGATGATGCTAGTGTGTGTGTGTGTGAAGTGCTACTGGCCACTCCCACTTTCATATGTTGCCTGGTCATCATCATCATCATCATTTTTCTGGGTGGCCTAAATCTATCAACAAGATGAAAAAGAAAAAAAGTTTTTCATTGGAGAAAAACTCTCATTAACTCTGTCAATAGTCAATTCATCATTATGTCAAATGATGGTTTTTTTAGGGTTCTAGGGATAAACCGTTGTATATGGGGAACGGGGGGCGTTGTCTGGTGATCACGAGAGAAGGCGGATCCCGTATTGCATCTTTTGGAAATGTTGTCAAACATGAGAATTGATTTTGGGTTGAGAATCGCTTGAGAACACGAAACAAAAAAAAGCACATTTGTTCATGCAGTTTGTTGTTCTCCATTATTTTGCATTGGTCTCAATGGGCCCAATTTGTAATCCGAAGCAAGCAAGCAAGCAAACCAGCATCAGAACGCAAACAACAAACAACATTCAAAACAACAAAACTTCTTTTTGTTGTTATTGCATTTGGTGTGTAATGTAATAAACCAAATATATAACAAAACCAAACCATTTTTTGCTGCAGAATATTCTAAAAAATATTTTTGCAAAAAAACAGAGAAAATATAACGAGATATATGACTGTAATCCGGTTTGTGAGATGGCGACCAACCCTACCGAACACGCCTACACTACTAATTTGGTTTATTTTTTGAATTTTTTGAGTCCATCAAACAAAACCCTGACAAAAACCTCGAATTTGGACAGCATTAACCAACGCCATATAACTGAAATTAACCTTCAAAAAAAACAACAAAAAAATAGTAAATTAAATGTTTCTCCTTGAAACAGACAACAACGTAGAGAGAAAGTAGAAATGATTTGGAATGCAGCCAACGGACCACCAAAGTTCATTTTCCATTTCATAATGATGTTAATTAACCTATTCTTTTCTGAAGGTTACACTTCCAGCAAAACAAAACCAATCTTGGTGCTATAACAATAATAATAGGTTGCCAGAGTGAAAGGGTTAATCATAATCATCTACACAATACAATTATTATTTTTTTTCTATCCGGACGGCAATTATACAACATGCTATAATGCTGACCATTTTAATGATTGCTATTATCAATTATGGTTTATTATTCGTTAATTTTCCTCTGCACCTCATCTTCCCAGAAAAGAATTTCCAAAAGGGTCCACCATACACACAATTCAATGTTGTTTTTTTCGCAACCAACTCCAAGGTTTCTCATGAAGATTTTTCCTTTCTCTTCTATTTTTATGATGATTATTAGCCACATTATTCATCATAATCACCATGGTCCATGTCCGGAGCACGAAACCCTTTTGTTTCATTGAAAAAACAGGGTACACCATCATAACAGAATCATGATGAAAAATTCATTGAAGCGAATCGCACACGCAAACCCAACCAACTAATAATATAATAATAATTTCATCTTCAAAAACCAAGAAAAAAACGAAAATCTTCACCTGAAGATTGTTGTTGTTCTTTACAATTTGCACAGCTGCCAAACAATAACAATAATTCGTTAATTTTTAATGATAAATCGTTCATCGAGCAAATAACAGAATTAACCATGAGGAAAATTAACAAAGTTTCTAAGCTGATGCTTAAAAACATTGCAAAATCAATCAAGAAGAAGAAGAAAAATTGTTCCATCACAATGCGCAACGATAATTACGATTTTTTTCTCTTGTTAATTTCTTTACAAATCAAATTGTAATTCTATTTTTTTCATTTAAAAAAATATAATCCAACCACAATTTATAAAAAAAATTTCATAAACAAGCAACAAAAAAACCAACTTGAATGATTCAAGGTAATTAGCAAAATGAAATTATTAATCGCATTAAAGGGTTTTTTTGGTAAGAGTTTTGATGCTCAAGAACAACAAAAACATGCACTTGACTGCCGAATCTTTTGCTGTTGTTGTGCGTATTGTTTGGATGCAACCCAAATATGATCGATTCAATCGATTCAATCCGCCCACCAGACTCTAATATCAGTTTCACTGTTTTTTGTAAAGTCAAAAACGACTCTATTATTATTAGTGTGTAAAATGTTTGTCATAACAACACAAATCAAACAAACCAACAAAAAATAATCAATACAGCATAAATAATAAAAATCAATAATTCTGTTTTGATCATTTTTTTGTTGTTTCTTCGTTAACCTTGTTTCCCGAAAATCTGGCCAAAAAAATCCACAAACGGTAATCTTGATTAACATGAACCGAATACCAAATATATACAACTCTTTCTCTCCAAAAAATCTTTCACATCTGGACAATGTCCACAATTAAGAAAACGCAATGCAGGAAAGCTAACTTTTATAAGCCTTTAAAGCTTGACTCAATATGGGAAAATTAACGAGGTTTTAAGTGTAATGATTATTATTAGTGGTGTTGGTGGTTAGCTGATTGCTCCATTATTAATATTAATAAAAATAATAATATTAATATACTCTTGCTCGTGTCTGGTGTGTATTATGTTTGGTGTGTGAGACGATGACAACATGTACAACAACAACAACAAGAAAAAAAGGATTGATGAACGGGCTCTTCTTGCTGTTTTCTTCGACGCGAAAATCCTTTTGCGAGAAAAAAAACGCCAGGAAAGAAACCAACCAAAAAAAGTTCCGTCGTTTATTTTCCTAATCAATCAATTGATTAAAGCGATGGAACTTTATGTTTTCTTTTATCATCATCATCGTTTTTTGTGGGGGAAGAAGTACAGTGAAAATCATTATTATAAAAGTTATTGAAAGACAAGACAACTAGATCGCAGTGTGCTATTATAGAACGAAACGAAACGAAGATTCATTCAGCGCAAACCAATAATGCAGAAGCAGCACAAGGCAGATTTGCTCTGTTTGGCTCATTCATTCGGTTTATACTTCTGTCTGTCTATGTGTGTGTGTGTGTGCATGTTTGATTAATGGATCGGCACAACCACCAACCAACCAACCAAGCAGCCAGGCAAACCAAACAGCACACTAAAAAAACTCACATTGAATCAATGAAAACTAAAACACAAGTAAAATAGAATCATAAAAAAAATCTTTTCCAAAAGCCTAAGGAGGATTCTATATACAAACAAAAAACCAGAGTATTAAACCAGAATTGGAGTTCACGCCCCCAAATGTCCAGCACCATTCTCTCTCCATTATGAATTTCCATTCAATTTTTTACCCTTTGAATAAGATGATAATAAAAAACAAATACCCGCACATATGAACTAAAAAAACTAGCATCACTAATTCGCATAAATTTTCTTCAAAATTTTTATGCTGTCTTTTCTGTCTAATGCAATGTGATGTTGTCTTGTAGTGTTGTGCTGTAGTTGTTTGGTGATGTACCCAACGGCCTAGAAAATAAAACATTTGTCAAAATCTTGTTGTTTTGCTTGGTTGGTTGGTTGGTTGGCTTGTTGCGGAAAATATAAATTTTGTTTTTTATATTTTATTAAATAAATAAACATCGGTTGAGTGAGTGATGTGATGGACATTGGTCAGACCATTGGTCAGACATTGGTCAGTATTGGTCATTCTGATATAGCCAGCCAAATAGAGTGAAAACTTTGAGCATGCTGCAAATTTACTATTTATTTTTTTGCTTGTATGTTTTTTTAGTGCAAAAGTTTTCTATAGAAGAAATGCAGTATTGATGGCAATCTACGAAAAGCCGGAGAAAGCTTGTTTCCTTCCTTACAAGTGATTTTTTTTTCTTAACAAGAGAATACAACCGGAAGAATATGAGTGAGAGAGTGAGAGTTGTTGGTGGAGTTGTTAACGAAATCTCTCAACACACACACAATCCAAGAATAATCAACATAAAAATGAAATGTTAATGATAATTCTTGTGTTGAAAACGGAAACCGTGAGATGGCGCGCAATTCCTTCCTTTTAAACACAACACACACACAACCTAAAATCTCATCTCATCACCATCAGCATAAATTTCTCATTCAATTTCTGACGTGAGATTTCTTCTTTGGGAATTCATGAATTTCGCATTAACTTGTCCAACAACAAAAACGAGTGGCCAACAAGCAAACAAGAGACAAAATAACAAGACAGCCGGAGAATAATTAATCCTCACCTCTTTCGTTACAATAAACGATGCCAAAAAACAAAAATGAAAAAAGAATGAAATTAGTTTTGCGTGTGTACACCATCAATCAGCCGTAACCCAACAAAAAAATTGTTAGTTGTTTGTTAGCGGGAGACATTCACAAATGACGTTCCATTTTGGAATTTTGTTGATATCGTTCAGTTTGATTTGATAATTCCCAGGCATATATTCTCTCTCTCTCTCTCTCTCTCTCTCTCTCTCTCTCTCTCTCTCTCTCTCTCTTTCTGTCCTTGATAATGTCTCATGGAATGTTCACTTTTTCCTGTTTGTGTCCCAGGATCAAAAATTCTGTCTCATTTCAAAATTAATGAAATATAATTCATTTTTGCTCACTATCTGGTTATAATCATCAAACCAAACAACATAAACAAACGTTGATGCTTCCCCGAAATAGATGACAACATAGACACAAACAAAAACATTCCAAAACTTGAAGATCGAATTAAATTCTTTGGGACAACACAAAAAAATTCTCTTTAGTTTTGTTGTTCACACACAAAAAAACCAAAATCAATATAAAACATGTTTTTTTGGAACATTGATTGATTGATTTTATTATCATCTAGCAAAAAAAATTTTATTATTTTACAGGTAATCAACCCTTTTCTCACTCAATTAGCTCAAATATTCAATCAAGGATTTCCTGTATATTTTATGGGGCGGTTCCAACCAACCAAAAAAAAACGACGACGAAAACATTAAATAAAAGTTTTTCGAGAAAAAAATTGTGAACTGTAGCAAATATGGATTGTTTTTGTTTTCATTGCCCGGCGGCCATAAAACAACACCACTTTCACCAAATCGAATCACAAAAATCATTCCATTTCGAATCTTTTTTTTTGTTTACACTCTGCGCAATGCGCATGTCACTTGACTCAATTCTCACTGTTTTCAGCGCCATCTATCGTTGGCATAAAAGATCTTAGTAACACAATTCCGATTTTTTGTGTTGTGTTTGTGTTATTTATTTATTTTTATTTCCTTTTTTCTTCTTATTTTTCTTGGAATTCTTTTCTGGATTCTTTTTCTTTCTTTATTTTTTGGCAGAGAGCAGTCATCCAGTCAACCAAAACCAAGCAAAACAAATTACACCACACAAACAGAATCCAGAATCCAGAATCCAGAATCCAAACTAACAAAAACGAACGAACAAACAAGAATTTATATTCACACATTTTCATTTATTATTTATAATATTTTATTATCCTAGCCTATCCATTCACTGTGTTCCATTCTTGTTCCAAAAAAAAGATTCACAAATTAACAACAAACGAACAACAACAAAACTAAATAAGAAGAATCCAACCAAATGAACATTTCTGGATAGCAAATAATAATTGAAAATTATATGTTGGTTAATAATATCAGTCTATAACCAACCAACAAAAAAAACTGTCCAAAAGAAAGATCGCCGTTGTCTTGTCATCAAGAATTTAAGAGAATCACAAACCAGAATCAGAACCGCCTGGTGTCTAATTTAACTGTCGGCGGCGACTATTTTCACCCACCCTTTCAAAGTGATAACTGAAAACGACTATTTCCACCCCACCCTTTAAATGTGACAACTACAAACATAGTAATCTAGCCATTTTCTTTAGTTAAATGTCTGCTTCTTGTCATCTTTATTTCTTTTTTCTATTTGGCTGACTTGTTTTGCTTTAATGACTTTTTTGTTGTTTGTTGTTGGTTTGTTAATATTGTTCATTTAGTTATTCTCTGGCTGTTTGGTTTGAATGTTGGCAATGTTGGCATGGTTTTATCTCTATTCTGTCGAGTTGCTGTTTTTTGTTTCGTATTCTGCTTCTTATTTAAGCATTTTCTGGGTTCCAGAAACACTATAAAAACAAGACAAGATAACAATTACACTGAAAGTGCACAGAGAGAGCGAGACTCATAATCCGAATCCGGGAAAAAGTATTCCTGGATTTTTTTTATTATTCGCCTGGTATATAATGCCGGTTATCAGCTTCAAAGAAGAATCCAAACCAGAAAACAAAAATTCAATCCTTTCTGCACACAAGCAAACAAGCACCGAAAACGCAAGCAAAAATAGTTAGCCAGTAACTATATCAACTCCCTAGAGTCCTAAACCTGGAGTTTTTAAATCCGAGCAAGCAGGTGTGATTTTTAGCAAAATAAAACCACACACGCACATACACAACACAACAAAACTTATGGCTCAAATAAATTAAAACTGAAACCAAACCAAACCAAAAACTCACGAAGCAAGCATATAAATTTCTGCTGCAAAATGCAAGCAAGCGAAAAAAAATTTTCCATTTTTTTGCTTGCTATTTGCTTGTTTCAAACAAAAAATGTTTAGAGATTATTTTTTCAAAAAAAAATTCACAATAAAAAAAGATAATAGGAAATGTGTGATGAAAATATATTCATATTGTCGTCGTCATCATGCTTGCATGGTTTAGCATGATACGTCATTTATGAATGAACACACTGAAAATTGTTCCATGATTCCCAAAAAAACAAAAACAGAGAGAGCTGTGTTGTTGTTATATTATAACGTACCATGCAACATAACATTAAGCAATAATAATTACAAGCTAAAAAAATACTGGTTTAAAACCTAACTACCGGAACTTAGTGTTCTGTATGGAGAAACAACGCAATATAATAAAAATAACATAAACACTGCAAATTCTCTAAGGACAACAGCAGCATTATGCTAAAGCATTTCGCTACCAAACAACATGCACACACCATTTATTATTATAAGATTCAAACAAAAACTGTTTTATTTGATTTGGTGGGCGGTGGGTGTGTCACACTCCTTCTCTCTCTCTCTCTGTGTATGTCCATGCATCTTCATTGTTTTAAACATTTGAAAATTTCTTTTAATAGAAATTTTTGTTAGAATGCGACACACACAATAAAAAATAAAGCATAACAAACAAACAAAATGCTGGTCCCAACTGATTATTATGATTATTATGTGATGATGATAAATGATAAATCATTTTTTTCTTGTTTTCTATATAGATCTTTGGGGAATTTGGCTCCATTTCTCTCTCGTTTTGTATTATAACAGACTGTTAAACAAAGCAAGGTTAATTGCTTTCTTGGATTTATCATTACATGTAATCATAGGTTAAATATGGGCGTGTTCATTATAGGGCGGACCGAAACAATTATCTATAAAAAATTGACCAATCATATGATTTATGTTCTGACCACAGGAAACGCCCACCGACCACATTCAGACAAAACCCAATGGGGAGAGAATCCACAACAAAAATCACCAAAAATTACTTTAAAAAAATGATAATAATTACAGTAATCTACTTTGGTGAAAAATGGAATCTGGTTGGCTACCAAAAAACGTAATCCTTTCATTACGAATTGACCACAAAATTATCTACACACTAAACAACAATATTATATCAGGTATTGATTGCCATATAATTATATAATGGAGATAGCTAGCGAGATTGATAGTGCAGCTTGAATTGTAACTACACCTGGTCACACACTTGGGACCAGAGACAGACAGGTGCAACAGCAAGGAAAACAGGAGGGAATTCTGGAAACTTTTTCTAGGACCCAAATATATATAGAGGAGAAATTATAATAATTATGAATATTCAGTGTTGTTTGTTTGTTGTTTGGCAATGCAAATGGTAAATCATGATTACATAATATTGTCATGAAAATGAATCTACCAACAACTTGAATAGCAGCAGAAAAAAAGTTTCCAAAGCAACCAGAAACGAAGAAAAAATTTTATTTATTTGTGTGATACAGCACACCCCCAAAAAAAATTCGAAACCATAAACTGGTTTTGTTGCTACCACGAAACGCCCATTTTAGTTCTTGAATTTACAATCCTTTCATCACTAAAAACAGAGAGAAATGTTTCAGCAGGAGAAAAGTTTTCTCTCCATGCCAACAACAATATAAACACATTATTATTATTTTTCACTTAAAGTTTCCATTTAAAAAAAATTCCAAAACAACAGCTGGGGTCAGCTCACCAAAAAAATGGTGCTTGTCTCCAATTGACGCAATTATGCTGTAAATATTTTTCAATGAAAAACATCAAAATTAATTTAATAGGCGTGTCCTATCCAAATTATGGGCGTGTACACCAATATAAGCAACGCCTACCATTTAAAATCAACCAATCACAAAACAAGAATTCCTAGGTAGCCACACGTAGTTATGTGTAATCTAAACCCAATAACCTGCAGCTGCAGAGACCAAAAATAGAGTAGCAAAATAATAAAAAAAAGCAATGCAGTGAAGCTAACTTTCACACATTAACACAATCATAGATTTTTTTGGTTGGTTGTTGGCTGGTTGTTTCAAGTTTTTGGAACAACGAACAACATTATTCATTCGTTTTTTTTCCATTCATAAAGTACGTTAAGGACAAAGTTTGTTCTTGTTAAACACAGCGGTTGTTGTTATATGTTGTTATGTTTTGGGTGTTGTTTTTTTATGATTTTGTTTGGTTTTTTTTGGTGCTTCTTCTTCATGTTATTTGGTTATATTATTTGTGCTAGTCTCATAAAAGCTTGAATGTGTTGTATGAATGAGCGTTTCACTCTATTTCTTTCGTTCTTCACTCCATTGCTCTGGATCAACGACGCTTTGCTATCTTGGTGAAGGCTGTGTTTCAAATATGCCATATATGCCATATGCATTGCACATTTACGACGCCACTTATACAAACAAACAAACAGAATACGATAAGTTTATTATTATATTCACTTTCACATAGCAAGTCTATGTGTTGTCTTATATATAAATATAGGAAAATAAGAATAAGAAACTTTATTTCTTTTATTATTATTATTCTTGTTTTTTATTCAAGCAGGCTGCTGTCAAGCTATGGCACAACATAAAACAACAAACCAGAAAATGACAACAATGTTGGAGAGTGAGCCAGATCTATCACCACTTCACTTTTTTTACTTATTTTCCGCTGTTCTAGTCTCCAGTGTCTCTAAGCCTCAAAATTGACTGTCCACAAAAAATATAATAGTGAAAATTCTATTCAATAACATACAAAATAACAGACAAAACTTTTTGTACACTACAAAAAAGGATTCAAATCCAGTTCATCAATTTATCGTTAACGGGTTAAATTATTTTGGCTGATTTCAACGTTGACCCTCGTTAATTTTTTTGTTTCAGTGAAAAATTCTCTCAAAAAAACAGAAAATGACAAATTTTGCTACAAAACGCCAACACACATCAAAAAAAAAAAAAACAAAAGAAGAAAAATATTGCTACATTTTTTGAAATTTGATCGGTCAGCAACAAAAAACAACAACAATGAATGTTTAAATTTCAAACTAGAAAAAACGCCTTTATAATAAAATTTGATACATTGTAGCCAAACAACCAAAATGTCCAAATATCATTCTGTTTTATATTCGATTGTGGAACAAAAATTTGCCAACCAAATATCATAATAAAAAAGGGTTTGTAATCGATTTTTTTTCTGGAAAGCAGCATTCGATTTATGGTTATATTTCCTGGAGGCAAATGTACCTTGGGGGCGTGTATTGTTTTCATCATTCAGATATCAACAAACAATTCCACTGCTCAAATTTCATCATCAAAACATACACAACCAGGAAATAATAAAATTGAACATAATGAATTTCTATGAGGAAATCTGAAACTAGTTTTTTTCTTTTCTGGAGCCAAATTCTTGGCTATTGTTGTTGTCATCGTCGTTTGTTGTTGTCTGGATGTTGTTTTTTCTGGTAATCAGAGTAATTCTAGTGAAACCTAGGGAAACATACCTGACATTGGAAGCCTTGTTTACCGAAACCCCAAATGAAATCTTTACAATGTGAACAGAATGTTGGCTGTTTGAAGAATCGAGGCAAGAATTTGTGATCCTGTACGGCGAACACTGTCTTCTTTTTTAGTGCACCTTTTCTAGCTCGGGCAGCCAGACCGCGACCACGAGAAAAACCGGCTGGCTGTGAACTGGTGGATTTGGTGGAGCCGCCGCCGCCACCATCAGTGCCACCAGTGCTGGCAGCTAACGAAGATGATATGGAACCAGTTGATGATGATGTTGATGCCGTGGGCGTGATTGCTTTTGCATTATTATTGCTGACTGGTGTGCCGCTGTTACTACTGCTACTAGTAGTGTTGGTGGCTGGGCTTGTAGCTGTCGTTGTTGATGATGATGATTGAGTGAGCATTGTTGAATTTGAACGTGAACGCCTACCACCACCACCACCGCCAACAACAACCGATTCATTGGTTGTTGTTGTTGTCGCAGTGGGCGTGGCCATTGCTGTTGATGATGAAGAAGAGGAAACAGTGGATGATGATGATGAGGCAGAACCGGTTGATGAAATTGATGAAGAATTTTTAGTTGTAGATTTCTTCTTCTTTTTTCTATGTTTCACTAAAACACCAACATCAGATAGAGCACATTCACTTGTATCAATTTGTTCTGCTTCCTCTTCTTTATTATTATTGCTATTGGTGATGATGCTTGTACCAGAAAATCTTCTCAACAAATTTGTACAAAATGATTTTGGTGTTGAAAGTGTTGTTAGCAATGTATTAGATGGTTGTGGTGATTGTGATGATTGCGGTTGTTGTTTGAGTTGTTTATTATTGGTTGTGGTTGGTGTGCAAATTGCTAATGTCGAAGACGAAGATGATGAAGAACTTGATAATGAAAACAAACGCTGTGACGAAGGGTTAGACGATCCGGTTAATGAATTCAGATTAGACAACGATGATGATGTTTTGATAGCTGAATGATGGCTGTGTGGGCGGTGGCAAACCAATATGCATTCCTCACTACCATCTTTTTCATTATCTGACATTAATAAATTTAAATTTAAACAATTACTAGCTAACACCATTCTACCGCCATGGTTAGATGTTGAACATGGTTTCGTGGTAACGTGGTGGGCGTTGCCAATGTCATGGTCGTCGTCGTTGTCATCAGCTGTTGTTGTTTGGTTGTTGTGTACACTGTCGACAACATTGGCTGTTGACGACTGCTTGTTCCACCAACAAGAACAAGTAGAATAAAAATCCTGGTCTCTAATATCAAGTTGTTGTTGTTGTGTTAGCGAAATGGTTGTGGTCGTGTTCGTCGTCTTGGTCTTGATGTTCGTGTTCTTCGTTCCAAGACGATGAACAGAAGTCTTACTGGAGCCAGCCTCGGCAGCAGCAGCAGTAGCATTATCATCTACAATGCTGTTTTGTTTTGATTCGTTTGCATCGACGCAATTCATTGCTGATTTATGGTAGTGGTACACGATTCCGGTGCTCAGATACTAGCAGCATACGCTCACAGCCAAACACAACACAATTGTATTGGTGTAGCACAACCAAAAAACACACAAAACCAAGCAAAAAAAAAAATATTCCAAAAGCAGATGGATCGATCCAAAAACAGAGATGTGTGGTAGTGGCACAAATCACCGTGTATTCAAATAGAGTTATTATTATTATTGTTGTATTGGTGGTGAGGGCATTCTTCTCATTCAATTTCAAGGGTATACAGGGTTGTTGTTCGTTATCATTAGACAGCATCCCTTAACCATTCAGTAACCCTTTAACATCGAAACAGTTATCTAGTCGTAGCGGTAAATGTATCATGGTTATGATTATCATTCACTGTGGTGTTTTGTTTTCCTATGAATCTTGTCTGCGGCACATACATTTAAATCTTATGGCTCAATTCTCACTTCTGAATGCAGACACGGCACCCTAGGTTTCAAGACAAAATTGAAACAAAAAAAAGAAATTTTAGAAAAAAAAATTTAAATTTAAAATTTTTCACAAACTCAAACAAGACATAAACAGACAAATAAACAACCAAAATTGATAAGAAATTTGATTCAAATCGATTTGGCAATTCAAACAACAACCAGACCACATTCAAAACCATTTCTTCTCGAATTTTCTGTTTCAACAAAAAAAGAGTTTAAAATATTTAAGAATAATAAAAAAAAACGAGATTCTAAACGATTTTTCAACATAGAAACCAATTCAGAAAATCAAAAAAACAAAAAAAAGAAATTCAAATTTAAAATTGTATGGAATGTTGTGTTTTATTATTATGGTTTCATGTTGGTTTGTGGCTGTTCAATTCGGCTGCTAAAAAAGGCAAGAGGTAAGTGAATTGTTGATTGGCTGTCAAGTAATGCTTGGTAATGGTTTGTAATGGCTCCATGGTTCCATAGTTCTATGGTTCCATGATTCCATGTTAACTTTGCACACTTGATGTCTCGTTTAGTGAAACATTCTGCCAGACATAAACCAGCTAACGCAAACCCCATTAACCATCACCAATCCAACAGCAGTCTCATTTTTATTTTTTTTGTTTAACCCTTTCTGTATTGGAAAAAAATCGTAGACGAAGAAAAAAAACCAAATTCAACTAGCATTTAACCAGGGAAATGGTTAACAAAACACTAACTGGTAAAAATTGACAATAAAAAAAATAATAACAAATAACGAAGCTAGGGAGCAAACGAGTGAACGAGCCATAAAACACATAATAATAGGAAAAAATACCTATAAATAATTGATAATAAATCTCAAAGTTCAATTTTTTTTAATGTAATAATTACAATAAATTCTCTTTAATTTTCCCTCTAATATATCTCCATATAGAATCACAACAATAACAACAACCAAAAAAATAGAGAGGAAAATTAACGAGGTTTCATTGTGAAACATCAACAACGAACAACGAAAGAAGATTAAAAATTTAATAGAATGCGATCCAACAATAATAAAACGTGTGTTATAATAATAAAAAAATGAAAGTTCAGCTCTTTTTTTATCAGGTTTCCAAACATCCAAAAAAAAACGAAGAAACTTTTCAGAAAAAAATCCAAGTTCCACCAAAAGTCTTGGATATCTTAGAGTTTTGTTAGTTTGTCAACGTTTTCTCTTGTTTGGTGAATTATTTATGTTCGAGAGAAAATCTTCACCATAAATCTTTGTTGTGACGAGCTTTTTTTTCTGCTGAAAAACAACAAAAGAGTTGAGAAAAAAATATGCCAAAAACAAACAAACAAAAAAGTTCCAACACTTTTAATCATATAAATCAATAATAAAAAACGACAAAACTTTTTTTTTGTTTTTTTTTGGGTTCAAAGTTTTTTTTTGGAAAAAATCCCGTTTTTTGCATATGAAATGGGACATTGGTGAAATTCTGTTCGGATTGCTGTAGCAAGATTTCTGGCTTTTTTAGAATTTTAAGAATTCTGGTTTTTTTAGGTCAAAACGTACGTTTCGAATGAAAAACAAAAAATATTTGGCAACTGGTTGATGAACTAATGTAGCAAAATTAAATTGTAGCGAAAAAAAATTGCTACAAGTGTTGTTGTTGTTGAATTCAGGCTCAATATAAACAAACAATGTAACAATATTATATGAAAAAAAATCGATCAATCAATCAATTAATTGATCAATTGTTTGATTGATTGATTTTAAGCTATTAATCGAACACAACATTGGATCGATCAATCAATTCAATCAATTATTTTTGTAATCAAACAAAAAAAAACAACAGCAGAAATGGTTCTCGAATTTTTCTCTGGTAACATGATATTTTTTATGATCTTTATATAACTCTTTCTCACAGCAAAATTACAAGCAAATTAACCTTTTTTGTTAGGGTTAATCGACCTTATTGATTCATTCGAAACCCTGGAACCCTCTTGGTACATTTTTTTAGGGTTTTATTACAGGATTCAATATTGAACAAACGATCATGATGATGACTAGTTGCAATCGACAACTAAACAAACAAACAAGTGCAAAGCTAAAAATAGTTTTGCTTGTTCGTTTCTTCTTTTGTGCTTGTGCTATAATAAAAGTGAATTCCTAATGAAAAAAAGGCAAAAAACAACAACAAGTTTTCGTTTTTTAGCAAATAATTTAAACAATGACAAACGAACACGGCAAAAAAAATATCTATAGGGAAATTCTTTTTTGTGTGGAAATGGTGTGCAACAATGCCAACCCTTTATGCACAACGCCATCTCTATCAAAATTCGGAAGTGTTTTTTTGTGCCTGATCAAATTTCCTTAACAAAATCAGGTTTCATTAACCAACCATATTTAAAAGTTCTTACTTACATTTGCAAACAAAAAGATTCGTTTGTTCGAATGAATTCGAATCGAACGAATTAATTTTCGAACGAAATGTTGATTTCACTGAGAAACATAAAAAAACAGTACAAAACAAAAGAGAAGCTGGTGTTTTTTATACCAGAAATCTGTCTGTGAGGGGGACAGGCCGGCTGCATCTGACCGTTAAGTACTACAAAATTTTCATTCGAATTTTTTTTCGAATGAAAATTTTTTCATTCGATTTTCGTTGTGTTTTCGAATGTTTTTGAACATTACACCAAAACAAAAAACATTGTATACAAGCACCTAAAACATTAAAAATAACTGATTTTATTCTTGTTGTTTGGATGATTGTTTTGCGGTTTACGGACACATGCTGAGTATTGTTGGTTTATTAGTTTGGCATGTTATATTCAGCACAAACTGCGCATGCTCACCAAACATCTACATTTCTCTGTTTATCCGCGGTGTTTTTTGCCAGCACACAAAAAAAACATGAAAACAGCAAAAGTTTGTTGTTTGTTTGTGCCATTTAAATTATGTGTCAAATCATCATGAATGTTGCAATGATTTTCGTTCATCTCATCATCATCATTCTATATAACCTAACGGTGGTGGTTGGGTTGAGTGGGTGGGTGTGGCGGAGTGGCATCATCTGCCCACCCGCATAATCATCATCATCAAAAAGTCTTGAATAAACAAAATAACCGAAAAAGAATGTTTTTTTCTTTGGTTGAGCACAAGAAGAGCAGAAAACATATGAACGGGGGAAGACGATCACGATTACTACGATGGCGTGTTGGAGTGTTGATGCGATGCTAACGATTCTGGCTTTTTATAACCAACCAAAAATGTTGGTCGGCGTTTGCCAAAAACAACAACACCATATTAAAAATAATGTCCATGTTAAATGCTTTGAATCCAATGCTACTAAACGACAAAACTTTTTTTGTGTTTTAACCCATTAATATAGCAATAATAAAACAAACCGACCAGGTGATTCGTGACCGTTTTCATCAATCGCTAATCATTTATAATGATCATACAGAGCAGACCATTAACCAAGATTAAACCGTGATTTTTCCAATACTGTCAAGCTGTTTTCTCTCTCCACCAACAAACGATGCCGCTTAGGCATGCGCATAACACACTGCTGCTTAATTTTGTTTTTTGTACGACAATTTTTAATGACATTTTTTGGTTTTCAACGGGATAAAATGTGCTTGCTTGAATTTGAAAGCAAAATTTTCAAAAAAAAGAGTTGTATACAAAAAAATTTCAATCGAATACTCCTCCTCGTCTCCATCTTGCCCCTCCCACACTTCTTCTTCGTTTTCTCTCTCTATTATAAATTAGTATTTAACCCAAATTTTGTGTGTAGGTGTGTCCACCTTGTAACTAGAAACGGGACCAGTTGGCAATGGACCATGAGCTGGTTGTGGTGCCCATTGTGGGATGTGTGCAGCTGGCGCAGCTTGGTATCCACCGTGATGTGCTGGTGCAGCTGGGATCATCTTTTCAAATGAATTGTATGATTGGAATGGAGCTGGTTGGTGAGCAGCAGCGTGACCAACTGGACCCCAGTGACCGGCTGGTGCTGGGGCTGGGGCAGCATGATAACCGGCAATGGGACCGTGTTCCGGTGCTGGTGCTTTCGGTGCCAAAGCAGCCAAAGCGGCAGCAGCTTCAGCGGTTCGTCTGTCGACTCCGATATCACCTTCTGGTCGGAATCCGTGAGCATCGGCGGTGTATTTGACTTGTCTAAGATCGCCATTTGGGTCGGTGTAACTGTACGATCCGCTGACCACTCCGTTATTGCCTTGTTCTTGTCGTGACATACCATCGGCTGTTGTATAACCAAACGAATATGGCACAAAGTGGTATTCTTCTTGTTGTTGGTGATATGGTTGCGGGAATGGGCTGCCGGACACCATGGTGGCCAGAACAGTGCTCAAAGCAATGATCAACTGACACCATAAAATCAATTAAAACAATTCAATTTAAAAATAATTAATTAACGAACCGATTTCATGATTGGTTGATTAGTTTTTGGTCGATTATGATGATTTGTAAAATTCACACAGAAGCGCGCGTGCGTACAAGTGCACAACACAAACTTAGATGAAATTATGAAGCATCCGAACAAAACCACAAGCCTTTATATAGCTGTCCTAAAAAAGGACATGATCACATTCATAATCGTATTGCATTCCGTTCACTTTTTTTTAACAATAACACAATAACAGTGCGCAAGCTTTCACCTAGCGTAGCACGTCCCCCACGGAACAATTCAATTCAATATAATCATAGAGAGAGAAAGCGAAATCACAAAATTTCCATATTAAGAGCATACGAACAACAAGTGTGGTCAATTTTGAGATGATTCACAGCTTGAATCAATTTTTATCAAACTAAAAGGTTTAGGAACTATTTGATTCGAATATTTGATGCAGAATTGATAACTGAGAACCATGGTCCAGATATTGCTCTGGACCAAAAACCAAAAAACGATCATCAATAACGCTGAAATGATGCTGTCAAATGTGGCTATGATGAGAAATGGCAATGCGAATGGAATGCGTTAATTATACGTTGCTGGCTTCACCATTTGATTGACTCACTAACACAACAATGAACCATTTGTCATAATGTTTTTGTTGTTGTATTTATG
>JAOWBP010038131.1:0-21090 GCA_028571105.1 Tragopan temminckii
TGTCGGAGCGGGGGTGGCGGGATGGGGCTTCCCCGGCCCTCGGCGGAGGCGGCGGGGGCATCGGCCGGCCGGCCGGCTCGGAGAAGGGCGGCGGAGGCGGCGCTCTCCGTGCTGTCACACCGCGAGTTAGCCCAGGGCTGCGGCGGGCACGGCGTTTGTGGAGCTATTTTGTAATCGGTTGGCCCGGGCCGTTTGGAAGCGCTTGGAAAAAAAAAAAAAAAAAATAGGGTTCGGTGGGGTTTTGTTGTTGGCCTGCGTTGCGATCTGTGCGCGAGGAGCGTTAAGAAACGCCAACGGGCGGCGTGGGGGTGGCAGGCCCCCATCTGCAGCCCTGTGACAGACTTCCTGTGCTGTGGGGCACCTTGCTTAACTTCCCAACCCCGCACGGAGCGGCGCTGCCTCTTCTGCGGGGGTTAAAGCTTGAGGCGCTGGCACTTCTGAAGCATTCTCGGGAAGGAGGTGGACTACGATGTGCAGTAGCAGCACTGGCTGTTCTGCGGTTCTGGACACCGTAGGCACCGGAGTCTCAGCTATCTGACACATATCGTACGTCAGGTCTGTGTTAGAGGTAAATACAGCTGCCAGAGACTCTGCCTCCTCATTCAGGTTGCTGAAGGCAGTTTCAGCTCAGCCGTCCTGAGCGGGTCTGTGTGATCCGTACAGCTCTCTGAGCCCTGAGCAGCACTGCTGCCCTGGGACGGGCTGTTCTCTGCCCCTACCTCCGCTTGGAGAGGTGAGTAGGCCTTGGGCCTCGGCTCGCCAACAGGTCCCATTTGGCTTCAGCTCACTGGATAATAATGCCTTTTCTGTATTAATAGTGTAGTGGAATGGTATGGAATTCATGAGTTGAGAAGTTTGGCAAGCATTGGAGTTCATGCTGAGTAGGTGGCTAGAGAGGAGAGAAGGGAAGGAGGCTTCCTTTGTTGATGCTGTTGAGAGGTAAGACTTGCCCATCTTAAGGAGCTACCTGCTCACCTTGCTGAAGGAAGGCAAAGCTCAGCACTGTGCTCGTATTTTGCACCTCAACAGCAAGATGATTAAATACTTTGTGTAATGTGAGTCCACTCTTAACTTTCCTGAGTAAGGAGAAACTCTTTGCTGATTGAGAAACCTAAATACCTAAAGACTGGACTTTATGAGTTTAGAAAGCATCTCGCTGGCTTTTATTGCCTTGATCGTGCTGGTGCAGCTCTACGTGAAAGTGAATTGCTGTGTTATTTCCACCATAAAAAATAATGTAAATATCAGCGGAATCGTTAGAGTAACTGATTTATTTTGTGGCCCTGGATTGAGTCGTGGTAATACAGCTGAGCGGGGTAAATAAACTGCGGTGCATGGGGTAGAAGAGAGGAAAACAGTGGCATGGTAAAGGAATTATTCAAATCTCTTTTTCATACTAGAAGAGATGTCACTTGAACTTCAAAACTGCTTGTGTAGAATATTAGATTTCACTCCAAATGCAAAATTATGCAGCGAGGGTTTTTTATTATTATTATTTTTTAATTTTTTTCCCTTTTGTATCTTACATCTCTGTATGAGAAAGAAAGGGAAGCAGCCTGCTGCCTGGCACACGTGCCAGCTGGAGGGCTCAGTACCTCTCAAGTATGGGTGCGTAAATGCACAGTTAAGGAGTGTGTGGTGTTGTTAATGTATTTTTTTTTTTAAAGTTTTTGCTTTCTATACGTTGGAAATAATGAAGCACGCAGGTCTGAGGCAGAGCTGGTGCTAGAGTTTTTATTTTTTGATGTGGTTTTCTTCGTCAGTTAGCTAGCTCTTCCTCAAGTCGTAGGTAATTACCTTTTGTTTGCAGTATATATATTACGCCATCTAAAACCAGTTTTAATAAAGCTTAAGAGCAAATAATTGCTGATCAAGTTGAAGTGAAAACTATTCTTAATACAAAAACAAGTCAGCGTAACCATAATGCAGATGCAAGGTGACATAAGTCAGAAAATTCTGAAGTACTTATATCTGACTCATGTAAGTGTGTGTTTTGGTGTTCTGTTTCCCTTCAATCTAGGCTTTAAAAGTAACCTTGCTGTGAAAGCGCGTCAAGGAGCACAACTTCACGTATTTAGAGGAGGCACCTAGAAGGGTTTTAGTTCCATAGTTTCCTCTGCAATCTTTAAGGAAATGCAGTCCTGATTTCCAGGAGGAAAACCTTCCATTCTATGCTGTTTGTAGCTGTAAGAGGAGGGCAGACAAGGAGAATCTTTGGTAGACCTTACAGCAGGCAGATGCAAATGTGTCAGCTGAAATCCTGTGGTAAAGGAGGTGTTCTGTGTCAAGATCATAAACGAATGTTGGTTAAAACTACATCAGTATTGCTAACGAGTTCAAGACTTGGAGTTCTGACAAACCAGTTTATGGCATATCATTCAACTCATGGCCAGTTTTGAATCGAATAATGAATCTAGTGCTTCAGGAGCTGCCCTTGCAGCGTAACTGCTGATACTAAAATTCTTCAGATAATGAAGCTGTTACGTAAGAGTGTAGTAACTGCAAAGGCATTTTTTCTATATTGAATCCAAGTTTAGGAATAGTAGTTTCACATGCAGACGTAAGAACGGTATGTTTAGGAAATAAGTCCTTTGCAGGGGCGTAAGGATTTGATAAGAGCAGGGGCAAGTGAAGTGGGGGAAAGTGTCCTCTTCTGCTCACCATTCTCTGCCTGGAGGGAGCACTGGCACCCAGGGGCATGCAGCCTGGCTCTTAACCTGCGATTCTCAGGACAAGAGATTGTTTGGATGGAAGGCTTTCAGAGTGTTGTAGGGTTGTTGATACAGCAGTGTGCGTGACAGCTGGGAGAAAAGGCTCTGTTCTTGTTGCTAGAGATTATTTACACCGTTATTAAATAATTCAAATGGGATTTTCTGTACTCAGAGCTTTGTGCCCTGAAGTGTTTTTTGAAGGCAAAAATGACTGAAAGTTGTGATGTGAGGCTCTGAGCTGTTGAGCAACCGATGGTTTTCTAGGTGGCAGTGCTGGAGTTGATCCGGCGTAAATATTAGTTATGTATTCAGAAACCTTAATCTGACAAAACAGATTTAAGAGGAAGAAGAAAATTTCGCATGAGAAGATGCCTCTAACCTGAAATGATGTAACTGGTGGGCTCTCATGAAGCAATTCTGTTGGTACACTAAGAAAAGTCAATGTTATTTTTCTCTTATTGCTTTCGTAGTTCTGAGAATACGTTTTCGGTTCGATCTCAGTTATGTTTTGTTGCTTTTGTGTTCTGTGACAGATTTAACTTTATGGCAGGTGAATGGCGTTCTATCTAATTGTGAGAACAGGTTAAACTTTGGCTACAAGATGCTTCATCTCCAGCCAATGTTCTGCAGGAGTGTATCTCAGAAGATAAGTGCGGTGGCTTTTTGCACAGCAGAAGCAAGTCCTTAGCTCAGTGTGCTGTCTGATTTTGGGCTGCAGCTTTGAGTAGATGCTGTAGCTGGGGAGAACCTAGAGGAGGGTAGCAAGGGAGATGTGAGGTCTAGCAGATCGGATCTTTGGGGAAGGACTGAAAAACAGAGGGTTGTTTTTGTTTTTTTAAAGGAATGGGATTTGTAAAATTTTATGAAAAAAAAAAAAAAAAAAAAAAGACTGCAAATAGTTTGTACTCCAGACTCGTGGTTATTACTGCCAGAAGTAGTGTGTTCAAATGGTGACAGAGGAGATCATTTTGAGTTACTAACACTCTGTTTTCTCTATGGCTGGGGACAGAAGCATGAAAATAGACTTTCTTAGCTAACTTATACAAGTGCCCATTAGTAGATTCTGTCACCTGCACAGGCAAATGTATTTCAGGAGTGATGGAGGGTAGTTGATCCAGGTGTAGGGAAGGCAGTGATTCCGATAACCTCGTCTTCTTCCGTGGACTTTTATGGTTCACTATTGGCAGGGCAGATTGAATGCTAGAATGTAACCTTAAAATACTTGAGTTTAGTGGTGATGTTAAAAAGATTTCCACTTATGATGGTTTTTTTCCCCCCCAGAAGGCAATGGGATTAACAGCTCTGTCCCGCGGTAGTTTGTTTGATTACACAGAACTTGCTTATTAGATGAGTATATTTAGAAAAGCTTTGGTGTCTCAGGGATTGCTTTCTATCTGTGTGGATATCCACAAATTGGTTAGATACAAAGTGTGTGGCTGTGAGTATTTTTGTGAATGTGTGTTAGTACTTGAGCTCTTAGGCTTTTTCTACTTGTAGTAGTTGTTAAACTGCAGTGTCTCATTTTTAATGCTGTTCTAATAATATCTTTCTTGACGCTTGTTGTAGCCAGGAGAGGCACTTCTTTTGTTGCATGCCGTTGGCCAGATGAGAGAGCTCCCCTATTCTGCTTTGCTTTGTTATTTTCTAACAAGTTTATAGTTCAGTTTTATTAATTACTGCGCCGATAGAAAAGTTGCATGAAAGATTTGAGGGTAAATTTTGCTTAGGAGGGAATAGGATTTTGTATGTACTTGCAAAAGAAATAAAAGGGGGTTTCACGTTATGAAATGGATAGTTCAAGTCCAGCCTTACATAGAAGCTACAGGTTTTTCTCAGAGGCACTTTTTCAATTTTTGTGTAGCACGTTTCAATCTGAACAACCTGCTTTTGAAGAGTAACGGTACAGCAGGAATGCCCTGTCAGAACGGTACCTCTGGATGACTAGTGCTGCTCCCTGTGGCTGTGGTACATCAGACAGTGCCCTGCCATCAAGAGGGGCACACGTGGCCATTTTGTGTGCCTCCTCCCATGCGCTCAGACAGATCCTTGCTGTGCCACATGAGCGCCACGTACAGCCTTCTGAAATCGATCCACTAATGCTGAAGAAAATTAGCATCACTTTTGCTAGGTTTGTTTTCCGCAAGGTTAATGAACTTGGCAAGGCATCTGGTGAGCTCCAAGTCCCTTATGAAATAGGTGACAAAAAGAATGTGGTTTGGTAGAATAGTGCTAGTGTGGTGGGCTTGATTCTTGCTTGCCCCTACCTTGTTTCTTAAGGCCGTCTTTGTCCCATGAAATTACCACAGAGTGCCCTTCAGGTTTGGTTTGGTTTTTATTCCGTATTTGAATGAGAACTCTCTACCTGACACCTTAAGTCTTTGAGGTCTTAATTTTCCTGTTGCTCAGATGTAACAATCTTACTTGATTTCTCTGCGTTGCTTCTGGGTACACAGTTCATAGAAATGTGTTGACATGCCATAGTTTTTCCAGTGTGCCAGTGTGAAGGTCCTCCATGGACTTCTTGTGCAGTAGGCATGCTTTCTCTGCAGCTTTGGCCACGTGAGAGTCCTGGCTACAGGATTTTGTTTTCTGATGTCTTAGAAGGTTTTCATAATTTTTATCTGTTCACACATCTGTATGTGTGTACACAGCTACTTTATCACAGCTAGTACAAATATAGCAGTATGTGTGCAATCGACGTCTCCTTCTTCCAGTTGCTCTTGAGCTTTTGGGGCTTACAGTGCAATCCTCATCTGTCCTCCCGCACACAGCATCTTTCCAAAATGATGAAATCTGTATTTATGCAACTGATTTCCTCTCCTGTGACCAGTTCTGAAGTTATACATGGCTGCTTGATGCAGAATTGCATGCCTTTTTTTCCTGTTTAAATTCCTTGCTGCAAGTGTTGGGCTTGTTACTCTGCCTCATTGTGTGTGTGTGTGTGTGTGTGTGTGTGTGTGTATTATATATAGGCAGCAGTGACTTTTTCAGTTCTTTCTGATGACATTATATAATTGTGGTCCCTGGCAAAAGGGAAAAAGATGATGGTCTGGTCTGATTTTAACCCGCCTCCATTGTCTAAAGGTGCTGTCTGTGCAGGCAGGAGTTGTCAAGGAGCAGTGCTGCCAGCTGTCAGCCTGCCTTAGGAATTCCGAACCGTATGAGCAGGAAGGGTCAGAATACAGAATCTGTGCTCTCTTCAAAATGGAGCTTCTTGTACCATGCAGGTGTAGTGCTTGGTGACAGTGAGTTATGCATGCTATCGCGACTGTGGTCAAGATCATATGAGTGTCTTTGGGCACTGAAGGAAGTGTTTGTTCTCCTAAGTTTCAGATCAGGAGAGATACTGTTCCACTATACTTGCACAACATATACTATGAAAGAGAGATGGAATTTCTACGTGAGAGTTACCAGCTTTCCTTTAAATCTTGCACCTAGGACGCAGGCAAGTTTGTTAGTGAACAGTATGTACTTACTGATTAAAACTCTGCTGTGTAATGAGGTTGCTAGGATGGTTTTTTTCTTACTGAAAGAAGGGGGATATCAGCAGTAATATCCTCATTGTGTAGTGAGGCCTCTCAGACAGCATAGCCAGTAGTAAAGCTGTTGGTAAACGTGCTGCGAAGTTGAAAATACTTCTCAAATGCAGTTACATTGTGTTTAGTCAGCATTTTAGGACCACTTTATTTTGGATAACAGGATTGTTTTTGAGGGTAGATGTAGAATGCCTAGTTTCTTTCCCTCTCTAGTGCAAGTTACTTACTAATAATGCAACATGAAATAAAACATGACTATGACTTGAAGAAGTTGGTAGTATGTAGGTAGGTATCTGGAAAATCTGTGTGTTTGTGGCCTCAGCCTTTGAACTGGTATTGTAAATTTACTCATTAAGTCTTAATAGGTCAAACTCTCTCTATAATTTCATGTAATGTGGATTTAAATTGGAGTCTTTAGCATCATCTAAGGTAGTTTTCAGAAAGAATTTCTTTCAGTATTCTCATAATTTGACTAGAATACTATTTGTTAGTGATAATAACTAATTGTGAGTGATCTTAAGCTTTTGCTGCTAGTTAGAAATTGATATAACTTGTCTCAGACCCTAGATTGAGCAATCACAGGCTATAGATCTTGCAGGTTTTATGTGATAAGTAGTTCTCTGGTTTAATCAGCTAAAGTCTGACTGAATGAAATGAAAATCTTCAGATTTTTTCCAATTTTCTGAAGCAGACCTTTCTTTACCACTGTTCCATCACCATGTGTGTTCTATCTTGTTTATTTATTTGTTTTTAAAACCTTCCAAACTCTTTGTACAGTGAATGGCACGGAGCCAATCCTACCTTGGAAGTTACTTCATTTTTCATGGTGCTGTTGGAGTTAGTAGGCAGCCTGGGCTGCTGAGCTGAACATTGAATGCCATCCAGGAAAACGTGGTTTCTATGGCAGTTTCTATTTGTGACTGTTTTCCAAGGCAAATTACTTATACCTGTTTTGTGTTGTTTTTGTTTTGTTTTATAATTTTGATATCTGTTTAAGATAAAAACACGATGCCTCAGCTCCTTTATTGGATCACAGCCACACTTAACACAAATATATTCTTGTTTCAACTGATAATTTCAACTGTTTTTTACATTCTCTAGTCAGCTAGTAGAAAGCACGTGCACCATGTCGTAACAGTTTAATGGTTGAATATTGGAAAGAGTATAGCAGATGATTTTTGTGGATTAATACCGTGGACTTTTGAATAGGTGCTGTTTATCTTTTCTAGGCAGTCTAATGAATTATGTGCTCTGGCAAGGAGAGTGCAGAATAGGTTCTGTAGTTCAGGAGAGACTTTGTTTTGTCAGTTTAATTAATGTGACCCAGCCTGTGTAAGAGCCCTGCTTGGCTAGCATTTGCTTCTTAGATCCAATTATTGTAATTAGCTGGTTGTTGGCTGCTTGCTTTCCATCACAAATATGACTTGTCTTCAGTGCTAACATATGTGGAGCAATAGTCTGGTGGATGCACAATAGTTTAAGTTCACCTCTGTATGGGATTCTCATTTGTTGCGAGTCTGTGGTAGCTACCTTTCTAGAACAAAATTGCATTCTTAAATTAGAATCATAAAAATTCAAATTACAATCACAGAATCGTAGAATGGCCTGGGTTGAAAAGGACCACAATGATCATTTAGTTTCAACCCCCCCTGCTACATGCAGGGTCACCAACCAGCAGACCAGGCTGCCCAGAGCCATTAGTAGATATGTATAATTATTCCCCATGTCCCCTTCTTAATTTTTAGCCTTTTATAGTCTTGGGAGAAGTTTTAAAATTCATAAATGTAAATACAGTGAATTGTGCTAGAACTTGATCTGTGTGATCCTCATGACTACCACACTAATACCAAGGGGAATAAATACAACTAATAGTAATTGCAGCACTGAAGTCTGGAGGAACGTGGAATGAGAGATTAAGTTTGATGAAAGACACCAAAAACTGACAGTTAACAATATAAATGTCAGCTACAAACACCTCTTATTTTTCACACTTCTGTGTTCTGCTGTGGTAGAAAACACGTTGACTTTCCTTTTTGCAGTGCTTGGAGGCAAACGCTACTTAGCAGCGAGCGGCAAAGACGGTGATGTAGAAGCGGGTGCGAGTTGGAGCTGAACAGGAAGGCTGCTGCTTCCTGCTAGCCTCTGTCCACTGACCTGTGGGTGCAGAGAGAGAGAAGGTGATTCTGCAGCAGCTGTAGCAGTCACAAGGTCCTCTGCCAAGCTATTTCAGCACACTAGAGTGGCAGAAAACTCACCTTGATGCAGAGAAGAGTTTTTTTCCTCATTTAGCTACTGAGATGGTTCAGGCAATTAGGAACGTTTGAAGTCTGAATTCCTTTTGTTTAAGAGGAGGCAACCTGAAAGGGAAGGGTCTGACAGATTGAAAGGCTGTTTATTCTGCTTTAAAAGTAGAGCTCAGTGGTGAGCAATGCCATTTGCCTTTAGAATTAAACTAAGGAAAAGACATGGATTGCCATCAGTTGCAACTGATGGATTGCAAATAAATGAGAGATGTCGGAATATTAAGTAAAAGCTAAATGTTTTTTATACCAGGATTTGATGTAATAAAAGGCTCCTGGTAAGGAATGAAAGTTTTTAGTGAGTGTGTTTGTCTTACAGGTGTGTAGTGGAAATGCCAAGTCACAGCCTGAAGCAGTGATTGAGCACCTGGTGGGAAGTCAGGGCCAACCCTTGGAGCACAGATAGTGCACCTGAGTGATCTGAAGGGGTGGAGCCAGGATCCATCCCTTCACAGACCTCAGGTAAGGGTTGGCAGTGGAGGCAAGGGGATCTTGCAGGAGATCTCTGTGTACCTCAGGTGTTCTAAGGGTAAGCAGGTTCTTAACTTCTGTGTCCACCGCTGCGGTGTTTGAGCATATCCTCACTTGCTACAGCCTAGGACTTTACTACTGCGCAGTCGTTGCTGTGCTTACCATTGCATTACAGCGTTACAAGGTGGAACAGTTACTCAGCAATTCTAATGTTGATTGTTTCTTCTGTTAACTCCTCAAAAATGGTGAAACTGATACATGAGCATTAACGTGGTCAGATATTTTCTGTTTTTTTTTGAGCAGGGAGGGAGTTGTTGGGGGGTTTTGTTTACAGACATACTGCTGCAATAAACACAGTTGGATGCTTTTCCACTTTTGTGGAAAAAGAGACCTTTTCCCTTGACTACAGTAATGTCTGTAGAAATTAATGTCTGTAACTTGTTTACTCTCCTGTGAGCGTAAATTTCAACAGACTCATTCTGAACTATCTAGCTAACTGACAATTAAAATATATCATCAAAACTGGTTTCTCAGACGTTTCATAGGAGTCACAGTGAAATGATTTGCAAATGTGAGTACTGAGTACGGTAAGATAAACTAGAAAAGGCAGTCTCTATGTTAGCATTTGTCACTTCTATAAAATCCTATGTGAATCTCATTGCAAGCTGGTTTTTGATTCAGTGAAGTTTTTCCTCTGCTTGTGTTTTTCATCATGCTTGTTCTAGAAGATTATTTTTTTGCTATACCACAGAAAATATAATAAGCATAAGGAGCCGTCAGAGCAAGAAAAATGCAAAACTGAGCAGAGTGAATGTGTGAGTTAAGAGAAGATTCTCTTAAGAGATGGAGAAAAGCTAGAACCGGAGGGAAGACTATCTTGCCCACTCTATGTGCACATTACATTCCGGTGTATGAGTGCAGAACATGGAAAGTGGGCTTTGTCAAAGGAAGGGAGAGTACTAGCACTGCTCTGGGGTGATGAGTGGAGAAACGATCTCAGGAGAAGATACCAAAACATGAGAAAGGGGCAGCAGTGGTTTTTCATGAACTGGGAAAATGCAAATTCTCTTGTCCTGCACACCCTGAGGTGGAGTTTTGAGTTAGTCCCATTGCTGTGTCCCCTTGCCTGTCTTACACTCCAACCCTTCATTTTCAAGCTAGTGAAGTCCAACTAAGAATGACTTCAGACATGACAGCTTTCTAAGGCAGTTTCTGACAAAGTGGGCACTATTCCAGCGGGCTAAACAATTGCATGGATTCTGTGAGAAAGAAGCCTGAAGGGGCTGATTAGAATAGTACTGGATAGGTGTAATGAATCTGTCCTCACTGTAAAACCATTTTAAAATCAAATTCTTCAATAGCTTCACCTGCTTTGTCCCATTAAAGTACCATCCATCATTGCCAATTGTGATTATCCAAATGCAGGGCATACCATTTCTGTGCAAAGAATGACTTTTTTTTGTTGTTTGTGGAATATGTTCAAACTTCCAGGTGTCTTCTACCAAATGTGAATGTGGAGGTTAGAGTTGGGATGTGCTGCAAGATTTGAGTTCTGATATCAGATGCAAAAGGTAGAGAAGACATTTCACTTTGTGCTTTCTCGGGCAGTGCATATTTTGACAAGCAGCAAAGAATGCAAAAATAACTTTATGGCTTATAGTCTTTCACCTTGCAGAGCTGTCGTGTTTGCTGAATAGAATGGATTTGGGCTCCTACTGTATCTGACTTGCCTCTGGCTTGAAATTGGTTGTCATCTTTTCATTACATTGCAAGAGAGTGCTTATTTGTGAAATTAATGCACGGTTATCCACAATGGACAGATACAAGCTGATGTATTCCAGAGTGTCTGGAATATCTCCAGTCTTCTATCTGTCTGTATCCCTGTCAGCCTCTGTCAGCTTCTTTCTGTCAGCAGCACTAAAAGGAGAATCAAATCTCATCTCATGATAGAGAATAACCTTAACCTAATGCTACCAAAGAAGACAGAGACTTTTTGTTAGAGAAAGATCAGGTTATTCTAGATGTAAAGGATTCATTACTTTTTTGTGGAACTGTAATGAAACAACGTGTCTCAAAAAAAACCCATGCTGCTTCCTGTGGATAGTGGCTGGACTTGTGCATGGACAATACTGGGCGCACTGCAGATCTGCTTCAGAATACATCAGTGTTTCTAGCAACACTTTCTATTAGGCTGGCATCAGGTTTTGTATCTCTGCAAGATACTTGGCAGTAATTTTCTTACAGTAATCCCTTTATCTGCATTTTATGCATGCCTTCTCTAGAACTAGAAGAAAACTGCAGAAATCTGCTGGCCATTGAGAAAGAGTAGGTGTTATTTTTCTCTTGCTCATGGTAAAACTCCACATCTGTATGATATGTATGCTGGGGGCATGGTATGTGAAATCTCTTGTCTCTGACTGTGCATGATGCAGATTGAGTTGGAGCAGGAGATCTGAGCAAGCAAGTTTGTGAGGAGGGAAGGAGAGTGCTGGCTGTGTGAGCACGGCTCTTAGTGGCTTAATTCCTGTGAGGAGGAAGTTAGGGGTGCTGTGGTGTGCAGAAGCAGACATCTTGGTGTCACAGCAGGTAACCTGCACAGGGCAGCAGGTCTGAGCTCCAATCAGAGAAAGGTTTAAGTTCATTCAATTAAATTGGAGTTGTTGTAGGTCCTGCGTAACAGAATGCAGTATGCATGCATGTGTGTTGAGTCTCAAGGAGAATTAGCTGCCTAGATGAGGGATGCTCTGGACCACAAATAACAGTATATAAATGTATTCACTGATACAGGATGCCAGAAAGTAGCTTTATGTAAGTAGTACTAGTTACCACGTGCAGGGAAATTGTGAAGCTTGGAAATTTGCTATGTCCCATGCTCTTATGCATACCTGGTTACAGCTAGTGTATGCTGGTCAGTACGAGACTTGTGAGAGCTTTTCAGCTTGTCAAAAGACTGTTGATGTATATGGCACTTAAGATAGGTTTTCCATTTCTTTGAGCAACGAGTAATGATTCAGCACCGTGGCTGACTTTGATAAATTTCAGTGTACTCCTAACTGTGAGTTGCCTTTCTAAGATAATAGAAATCCATGCAGTTTCCCTGCAAGATTCACTTGTGAAAGGCTCTTACTTCAGTGCTCAGGTAGGTAATACAGTAGGTAATTCAGGGCACCATTTCCAGCCACTCTGAGCAACATTGTCTTCTTGAAGACTTTAGCTTCTTCAGATGGTGCAGTCCAGTAGCTCGCAGGAAATTTTTTTTTCTTTTTTAAATCATTAGTCATTAATTTTTTGCTCTTGTCCTGGTAATATTTTCACAGGAAAATTTCTGCCTTCTGTTTGAGGCTGTTGGACCTTCTTGCTGTCTTCTCTTAAGTAACACACTTCCTATGTGTGTTTTATTGTGGCTTTGTTACAATTATTTTTGTATTCAGTAGCTTCTTTGTGTGAGGGAACATTCTGGTCATTTTACACAAAGTAGAAAATAGCCTATGAGCAAGGAAGTTGATTTTCAGTCTTCAAAAAAAGTATTTGAAAAATCATCTGTCAGGTGATGCATCTTCTCTCCCTGTCGTTACCAGACATTAAGTGTAGTAAGTTACTGATATTAAGGTATAGTAAATGTTGAGGATGACTTCTGTGAGTAGAGTTGCCAGAGTGAATAAGAAAACTTGCGTAAAATAGCAATGAAACCTGTTTTCTGAAAGTAATCCTGAGATGTTCTTCCTTAGTTTGACATAAATTTTCTGTATGCACCACCAGGTTAATGGCATGTTAACATTTACGCAGTAACCAAACATCAAAAACTCTTATATTGAACTGGTTAATTGAAATGGGGAGCCGATGCTAGCTCGTTCCCTTCACCAAGCGTGTACCTACCTCTTGCCATCTTTGAAAAAAACAGTAGCAAAATGCAGAAATTCTGCTGTTTGCTGCTGGCTAGCAATCCTAGCCTCAACATGATAAACTGATTCTAAGTTGAGAAGGAAGCTGACTTCCACAGTTGCTTTAAGAGAATTTACCTACAGAGTATTTGAGTATCGCGCTCTTTGTTCGATGTTCAGCTGTCCTAAATTAGGCCAAGAGTTATTCCATACTACATGACATCATGCGGTAGGCTGTAAAGCCATGGGGAGTGGCTGCTGCTAAAGGCTTGCCAGCAGGTGGTGAGACCTCGCGTTGCTAGCAGGCTGTAGGTTGGCAGGCAGTTGATGTTGTTGAGCATCACCTTAATTACCCAGGTAACATATGAGATCTGTATTTTAGAGTGTCTTTGTGAACATCTCAAGTTACCTAGTAAAACTTGTACTGATCCAACTTGAGTTGGACCTTGTTATTGGTACATACTTGCATCTTCTTTTTGAAGAGGTAAGTTGTCATAATTTTTATGTCCAGACCCAGTCTTGAGTATGTATACGTTATAATTCGTGAAATACGTATGAGTTAAACTAAAAGATATATTAGGAATCCTTAAAATTCCTTTGGAAGAAGCACTGTATTTTTATTTTTTTATTTTTATTCTGGGTCTAATAATACTGACAATGTTTTTTGTTCTTTTGTTTTTTCTTTTTAATGAATTTTCTGAACAGCAGTAGCTGTGAGGAAGAAATCCTTCTCTTTTTCTACCTCTTCCCCCCAATAAATTTCTGAATTTGTTTGGGCTAAAATAGGTGCTTAAGTATGTGTAATGTTATTTTTTTTTAACCTAATTTGAATAGTGCATTGGTGCCCTTATGGGTGTTAGGATTAGAATTCATAGTGTTATTTCCCTGTAGTAGTCTCCAATTCCTGAAATGGACTCTTTGAAGACACTGAAAAATATGTAATGACCTGAGTTATTTCATAGTGCAATGCCATAAGTCTTCTCTGAGCACTGGAGGTAACTGTCTCTTTCAAATCACATCCAAGTTCTATTAAAAAAAAAAAAAAGCAACTTGCAAGGTGGAGGAATGTACAATTCACGTTGTAGAAAGTGCTTATGATCAAGAAATTGTCTTGATTAAGTGAGTGCAGTTGACACAGATTACTTATGACTTAAAAGAAGAACTCCACTAAACTTTTTAACCCAACTTATACTCGTACTACAGAGTCTTGCAAGAAAAGTACTTAATATAGTTCTGATAAACATAAAAAATAAAACATCAGAAGTTATTTGTTCAATGGTTTGTGAATTTTAAAACCAAATTTATTTTATCAGGGAAGCAAGCTGTGTGTTACTGACAGTGGATGATCAGAATAGCGTTGTACACTCTAACTGATATGCTAATATTTTTTATGGGCTTCTGTTATTAAATATCTAGAAAATATAGATTGTTTTGGTTTAGGGCTGATTCTGTAGACTGTCTAGGATTTAATTAAGTTAAAATATTTAATTTTCTGTTTTAGGTGTGGAATATCAAACAGATGATTAAATTAACACAAGAACATATAGAAGCGCTGTTAGACAAGTTTGGAGGAGAACATAACCCACCATCAATATATTTAGAGGTAAGTTTGTGCACAAATGAATGTGATTAAATTACTGGTGTGATATCTGCATATTTATATAAAGCATCCTGTGTTAAATGTAAGTATAACTGTAGTAAGAGTACATTCTTCTCGTCTTCTAGAAACCTAATTCTCTTTCCCTGGAGATAGAGGGGAACTGTGTGGGATTTCTGATATTTATCATTAAGGGAAGATCAGTGACATGTTCTAACAGTTAAGTTTGTGCAGCTGAAATGTAGGACATCCTTTTTGGTGCAAGGGGGAAAAATTATGTGTGCTTGTATAGTACAGAAATGCACGTTCTGTTATTAGAAGTCATATATGTAACTTGCTGCAGGACTAGAGGGAATGGCTTCAAATTGCACTGGGGATATTTAGGTTGGATGTTAGGAAATGCTTCTCCAAGAGAGTGATCAGGTGCTGGAATCAGGGCTGCCCAGTGAGGTGGTGGAGTCGCTGTCCCAGGAGGTATTCAGGAAACATTTAGATGTTGTAATGAGGGACATGGTTACTGGGAGATATTGGTGACAGGAGGACAGTTGGACTGTATGTTCTTAGACGTCTTTTGCAACGTTGGTGATTCTAAGATCTTGTACACACATGAAGGTATAGGACTATCTTTGCCTTTAAAGCAGTTGACTTTTTTTCCATTTGAAGTACAGTTATGTAGAATCCAAAAATTGTTATTGATAGAAGGAACCTTTCTTATAGAATTGTATGGTGGAGGAAATAGTTTTCAGCTGCACTTAATTTATAAACTAATTACAGAGTAAATCTTTTTTTTTTCATTTCTCCAAATTCATTAAATTGTGTTGAATTTCATGACACACATGAAACAGTCCATTAAGGACCATAAAAAGCCTATAAAAGATCGTATGCACAAGTTACATCTGTTGGGAACTGAATGAGTATCACTTGCTCCAAACCCTGCCCTCTTCTTGTTTCTTTCAAGTATTGAAATAACTGGAGGTCAAGCAGACTTATTTTGCAGTCTCTTCAACTGTAATTGCTGCCCAAAGGCACTGAGTAATTAAAGATCCCATTACTTGACGTATTTCTAGCTTTTATTGTAATATGTGAGAGCAGGACAGTAACATGATTGTACAAATGTTGACAAAATGTCCTTAAAAGTTAAGGTCAAATAAGACCCTCTGTACTCCCTTTATTTGATGTGAAATGGAAGTATTGAATGAGCGTTAATAGCTATTTTAACCACTCAGTGGTACGTAAATATGCCTCTGTTTTCACACGAACCTATTCATTCCATATCTTCGGATTTAATATTGCTGTGTATATGTTGGTTTTATTTGATAATAGATCAAACTGGAATAATAATGAGTCTAATCTCTACTAAGTCTGGATTTCAGGTAATGAAAAGGTTAGTTTGTTTACAGTCATTTATCTTTTTCTTGTAAAGAAATAAAAACTGAGATTCCTCTGCTGGAAGCCTTTAGATTGTTCTGTAGCTCATTGATATGATAGAGGACATTTACAGTAGTAAGTCTTTACCCAGAAAATGTAAAGAGTCTGCTAAGTCTGAATTGTTTCACGATAGCAAAACGTCAAGCTTAACGTAGGTTTTTGAGTTTGATGGTTGCTTGTGTATCTGAGACTAAGCAGCAACTCAGGTTCATCAGTGGGGTATACAAACCTTGCAGAACAGGCCATAGTATTTTCTTGCCACAGTGAGTTGTGCTGGATCATGAAGTGAGTCTCATGACAAGTAATGCTGATACTTCAGTTATTTTAGCCTATGAAACAGCCAGTACTATGAAAAAGAGCCTACCATCATTGAAATGAAAAGCCTTGGTTTTTCCCCAATTCTTCGTTCTATGGCTCCTCTCCTTCCTTCACTCAGATATTTGCAGTACCTAAGATATTTTGCTACAATCTAAGAGGAAAACATTCTGGTTTTGCTGAATTTGCCATCCAGTTGTATACTGAATGTGACTATCATGAAGTCCCATGAGTCCCAAATATGTGGTTAGAGTTAGGGAAGGGAAATAATTTACAGCTGTGAGCCAACAGCCTAAAGATAGTGGTGAGAGAGAGGGGAATGTAGAAGTATGGATGATCATCAATTTGGATTAAATTAGCCTCAGATTGATGGAAGTGAATAGCATTGGATGTGCAAACCAGTCATTTGTGTAGCGTGTAGATTTCCTGCAGTAGAACTCAAGCATGAGGGAAGGAAAAGAAAGAAATACATTACGAGGTAATGTGATGCAATCAGAAACAAGATCACTGTCTTCTTTTGACAACTCATTTCAGCTGAGCAACAGTTATCTATCTGGTGTGTCCTTTCTGTGCCTTTCCAGTCTTTTTGGTGTGACCAAGAACAAAGACTGCTGTTTTTTTCAGAATCTACTTCACAGCCATTTATCTGAGTATAGTCTGCCACTGCTAGAGTTAATAGTTCAACTTTCCGTGCTCATCTCCTTATCAGAAGAATGATCAGACCAATCCTGGCTGCAGGATGGAAGGATGAAGTTGTATGCAAAAAGCTGTGAATATAGTTTCATAAAGTGGTGAAGAACATGTTTCCTTCCAAAAATTGCAGAACTAAGAAAATACAGTAGTTTTTATATGCATAAAAAGAACAGGAAATTATGCAGAATACGTGTGGGTAGCTTAAGCAGTTCAATTGATAACTCATCCCTCTGACATCCATTAGAAATGCAAATTACCTGTGCATAGAGCTGCTGGGTGCTGTTGGGCTTTTTGCTCAGTTTCCATACCTGGGCATCACCACTGGCTTCTGTGCATGACTTCCACCTTCCCTCAGAGCTTCACACCTTGGACTTGAACAGGAAGGCACAGTAACTTCAACTCTCTACAGCCTTCTCTGACTTGTTATATATTGTTTTACCAAAGTCTTATTTCTTTCTGTACAACACAGTATTGCCTTGCTTTCACCATAATCTGTTTGTATAATTTTGCCAGTCACATTGATGGTGTCAGTTATGTTTCCTTCCATTACTCGGATCATCTCAATTCTTCATAGAATGTGAGCAGCACTTAAGGACTTCTGTGATCTATGCCTGTTGATCATCTCTGGTGGGGCTATCAGTAACAATGTTGTCTGTTTTTCTTAGACATAGATGGAATTACCCAAAGCTAATTGCTAGATAAGAACCTGCAACTGAACACTTCTGCTTTCACCCATGTTGCATTTTGCTGTTGTGAACTACGTGTTTGTTATTGTATTGCTTTCTGCAAAACCGCTGCTTTTTGATAGCTACTGAAGGTCTGACTGCTGACATTTTCTGATCTGTGGAGCTTCAGTACCATAGGATTTGTTTCGTTCTTTTGAATGCTCTTATGGCTTATATATTTTGTTTCTTATGCTTCTTAGCACCTGCTGAACTTTACAGGACTTAAAGCACCTGGTATAATGGCTCCTGGCCTGTGGTGGTACTGCCTCTATAGACCTGTCAAGTAAAGTTGTAATTGAGTCTGGTTACCAAAGAGCATTTCAATTAAAAGAAATAAAAGGGGTAGGAAGTGCCCATAGGAAAGCTGAAGAACTGAATAAAAACAATTCTGAAAACATACAAGGGATTTAAGGAAATTTTTGTATTGAATATAAGATCTACACCTTGTTTAAAAATAAAAATGAATTTGTGCTTTAGAGTTGCTCAAGAAAATAGGTGCTAATGAGATTTTAATTCTGTGCTTGTCTGAGCAAGTGAGAAGACGCACAAAAAGTGTGACAGGTTTTTTAATTTGGAGGATGGAGTTCGATGAGTTTTACATAAGAAGAATTTTAAAACTGACAGCTATTGTTGCAACCATCACTTCAGGATTTGTCAATTGACTGTGAAAGAAGAATGGATTACCTAAAATACTGAAAGTAATTGACACTATGTTGAGTTCAGCATGTATTTTGTTACTCCTGCAGGAGGCATACTCAGACTCACCCTGCTTTGATCTGTCACTCCTTACTGATGGTCTTAAAAGTGACTCTTGAGCACCTGGGGTAGGGCCTTCAAACCTGTGTGTTACTCTGTGTCCAGCTGCCTAGGAGTGGAAGAAGTAGCATGAAGCTCTAGGGTAGCACCTACCTCCTCTCCCTCCTCTCAGCACTGGAAAGAATGAGCTGGGAAAGGAGAGTAAAACCACTGTGATACAGGGGTAGGGAACTAAGTGGACAGATGATAGAAAAGAAAGCTCCTCATTAACCATACAATTTTCTTCTAATGGCTGTAATTAGTAATGCTTTGGGCATCTTATCAAGGCTTTCTAATCTGAGTAGAAGAAAAACATTTCTGCTTGTTCTGGATGGAAGAAATAATTAATGGATTAAGCATTGGCTGTATTAAAAGCTAAGTATGACTTCTGGAATGTAGATAAAAATCTTTTCTTAGGTAATCATAGCTCTTAACGCCTTCCACTGTGTGAGATGCTTCTCAGATCTAACAGACCCCTGGAAATCACTGTCAAACATTTGAAGCTACTACTTGACTCAGTACGGGTAGAAATAGCATTAATAACACTTTTCTTCTAGAAAAGAGGCTGTAGGGGCTCTTCAATAGATTTTACCACATTTTTGGAAGTACTCTGTATTGCAGCAGCTGAAAACATCAATGATTTCTATCTTCCCACATACTTTCTCACTGTGTTATATCTGTCCTTGAGATGATGTTTCCCAAAATACAGTTTGTGATTCACTGTGGAAAAACCCTTTTCCTAAAGATTTATCTAAGCACTGTAAATAGTGGAAATCTTTACTGCAAAGAACTTGAATACTATGATACTGGGAAGTCCTGGGTTGCAGTTGCAAACATTTTAAAAATGTGAAGTTGCACATTCTTCTATAACAGCCATCAAATAAGCCTTTTTCATTTCTACCAACAAAATACTGATGAAAAGGGCAACGCAAGTTAGGGAAAAAACAATAAAGATCTGGATATTCCTAATGCTACATGGAAGTAAATGTTGTTTGTAAACTGAAACAAGATACATAGATTCAAAGTGGCCAAAAGCAATTAGCTTTAATTTATAAAGGCAGGTACAGTAATTGGACAGACAATTGGGAAAAGCATTATAACAAGGGTGTGATGACAGAAGGACCAGTGCAATAGAAAGATGCTGTAAAGGAAGGAAAGAAGATTGCTCACACATATCAGATGGTTCTAGGTTCACAGGGGAAGGCTTCACCAGGAGAGATCCTTCCCTAGTGCCAGTCAGCCCTTAAATGAGGTGTAAGAGAGGTGCAGCCAGGCTTCACCCCTTCCTGTCTCACAGGTGAATTGCCTTCACCTGTGCTCCCTGGGCTGACCTGGTCCTTTCCCCAGGGGATCAATCAGTGGTTCAGGCCGTGACTCAACAGTTCCCATACAAAGGGAAGGAAAAGTTAACAAACAGGATTGTTACAGACTCTCAGTTATGGTTCGAGAGGCCTTATTTAAAATTCCAAAATGTCATGTCTTTCTTATCTTATTATATTACAACATCACCTGTGACAAATTTCTCTGAGAACTTAATTTAGCAGTATTGGCCCATTAAAATGGAAACAGCTGTTCACAAAATGAGGTTGCATATTGTGCCTGTACTTTCCTTCAGCTATCAGTGCAAGAGCAAGCTGCCTGACCTTTTGGCATTCAGGCCCTGTGCGAAATAAAGCAGTGTACAAATGCATAGATGAAATGACAGTGGTATCAAATAGGTTTCAGAGCTCAGTCAGCTTTTTAGTGTTACAGGAATTTTCTTCTTTCTTAGCCTAGCTATTGGAAGCAATTGAAAATGAGAATAATGGTACTAGAGAGATGCTTATCCCTAACTGCTGTGGTTTTTCTGGCTTATGTCTAATACTCTAGGGAAAATAAATTTGATCCAGAGGCCTTGCTGCTGCTATTTTTGAGAGTTCGGCTGCTGAATTTTGAGAGGGTATTTCATTCCATGTTGCTGTATTACTGTAAGTTTATTAAAGAAGATTGCTGATCTAGGGTGTGTTTTTTGCATCAGCGGACAGATACAGTCTGAAATGGATCATAATAATGAATCTCTGGTTGTTTCAAACTGCTTGTGGTGTTCAAAGAAAATACTAAGACTAGGAAACTTAGTGGCTTCATGGAGAGATTCACATGAACTTTCACCAGGCTCATTGCACACGTTGATCAGATATGTTGGACCCAAACGGGAGTGTCTAAAGTTAGGCTAAGAACAGATTTAGGCATCTTACTAAATGCAGAAATCCTGATTTACGTTGCTGTCTATCTTCAGCTCCTATTTAACTGTAGTGGGATTTGCATTTGATCAACAATCTAAAAGGTTGGACATCTTTTAAATAGAAACACAATCTTGGTTTCCAGAAGCCTGGAAGCTGTCGTTTAGGCTTTAAGATCCTTAAAATATATAGACGCTACCTAAAAAATGATTGAGGAAGGGAGGGGAAAATGATAAAAACCATTTGGTGTGCTTGAGTTTAGACTAAATTTCTAATGATGTGGGCAGGAAGAAGGAGAAACCTAAGTCAGGTTTGCTACCCGACTTTGTCCTAGGTACATGCTTTTTAATTATCTGACTTGTTATTTTTACTTTCCTTAAATGTTTTAAATGGAATGTATAGCCTGGTTGCAGCCTGAG
>JAOWBP010038305.1:0-21073 GCA_028571105.1 Tragopan temminckii
CAGTCTGGTCTAGTATTAAATGTGGAGGTTGGTGGCCCTGCATGTGGCGGGGGGTTGGAGATTCATCATCCTTGAGGTCCCTTCCAACCTGGGCCATTCTGTGATTCTGTGATACCCAAAGAAACACAGTGGAGAGAGCCAATTCCCCATTGTACATTCCTTACCTATCCCCCTGGAACTGTTACTCCAATTCAGGTAATGTGCTTTTTGTTTTAGAGCATGTATTACTGTATCTGAGAAATAAGGGAGGTGGTCCTTCTACAAATTTTGTAGCTGCCTGAGTAATAACTGAGTGATGGAGTCTTGTATTTCTTTCCTGTCCTCTCCCTTAATACTTAATATATGAAAATTGCATTTCAACAATAAATTGACATCAGCAGAATTTTTTGAATGCCATTACAGAGAGCTGCTCAGTAAGCCTGGATCACAATCAAACAACATGCAGATATTTGGATTATGTGTATACTAATTTGCTAATTTGGAAGCTAAGCTTTTCATAAACTTATTGTCTGACACTGAAGGGGACCAAGGTTTGGAATGTTTGGCTCATACAGTATTGGTAGGTAGAGCCAGGTTCAAATACTTAAGCTTCAGACTTGTAGTTTTCTTGTTGAAAGCCCTGAGTTACTGGCACTTATGTCACACAGAGCTTTTGTTTTCGTAGCATATTCATTAGAATGAAGATTTGAAACTGAATTATGCCTTTATTGTAATATACTCCTACAGTGTCTCTTATCAGATCACAAAATGCTTACGCTTTCGCAAGGAAACCGCAGCAGTAGCTGTTCTCAGGCTGACTTGACAGCAGTGCATGAACAACAGACAGCGTGTTCTGTAGGAGTCTGTTTTGCAAATGGCCTTCCGTACATACCCAACTTGTTGGTAAGATATAAGCTAGTTTAAGTCCTGATGTAAATACATGTACACTTGCTTATAAAAGCTTCTTATTGATTTAGTTTTATCTCTTTCTTGTTTAAGCCATTTGTAAATAGCGTTTAAAAAGACACACACTGTTTGTGACAGTTTAACCAAACGACTTTTAAATAATTGGTGGCAGTTTAACTAGAAGGACTGCATACACCTAAGGCTGGGAAGAGGATGCTTTCTCAATAAATCTCATCTCCTCTCACCATGTAGTTCTCTGCTGAGCACAGCAACTCATATGAATGCTCACTGCCTATAGCTCCTCTTAGCTCTGTGAGCTGTATGACTGAATTGGGTGGTGGTAGGACAGGAGTGAGAAGCACTGAGAAAAGCCAGCTGAGTTGCTTGTAGTCAGATACCATTTTTAGACTGCATGATTGCTGATGAACTGAACAGTGATATTGCAAGTATGGGTCTGGGCTGTGACTTGACCTTCATTATGGTTGGGTGTCTGCCAGGAGGTGCAGGCCTGTTTCTCACATTAAGAGACACGGTTTATTAGCTCTGAAATGGTGACAGCAGTGCTGTGATTGTACAGTTTCAGTGCTTAATCTGGCTTGCGTTCAGGCACCTTGTTGCACTGGCACAGTACATGTCAGACTGCTCTCTGCAGACATGCCCCATGCCCTTTAGACTTTTGAACCAGGTGAATTAGTAAGCCTAGCTGTATAAGTTTAAAAACAATTTTAAGAACTTTTGTTTATGGGCTAAGTGTATGTCATATGGAATCACTGAGATGTAGTGAAGGGGCTACCTAATAATGCTGCTTGAACAAAATTACATTTTAAAGCAGTAAAAAGAACTCTTTCAGACACAAACTGAGTAAAAAAAGAATTGCCTCTCTTGATGGTAAACTTTTAGTTTCAGTTAGATACAGCACTTTGATAAATAAAAGCAACATATATAAAGAGAACAATAACAGTAACAAATCTTTATCAGATATTTGTACAGTGGAATTTCACACTGAGCTTGATGACATATGTAAGTTTTTTTCCGTGGTGGATTAGTATGCTAATTCATATTATCATTTTCAAACAACAGATTTCAGTCATTTTCCCTAGGCATTCATTTGTTGTTGTTATGTTACAGCAGCTTCCAGACGTTGCAGTCATTGATGGGGTTCCCACTGTGGTAGCTGCTCCAACATGGTGTTTACTTTTTGCTGTTCTCTGATGAGACTGATAGCTTCTAAGTAGGGGGGAAAAAAAAAAGTGTCGTTTTAAGACTTTGTCTTCATGAGAAGTTATTCCTCGTAGATTGATGTGCCTGACCATCACCTCAGTGGTTCAACAATTAACAGAAATTCTGAACCATAATGATGAACAAACAGCTAGTTTAACAAAGCATTGGTTCACAGATGAAAGAGGAAGTAGGACTTCAGCACGTTACTGCAGCAGCATAAGCACTTTTTTTTTTTTTAATTTAAGGGGTTCTTGAAAGGTAGCAGAAGTCCTAGGATATTGTTATGATGGGAGGAGGACGAAGGATAGTAACACTGTGTGTTAAGGAGATCTCCAGATTTCTCGGAATGTTCTTTTCCCATCTTTGCCCTGCCATTGTACATGTATTCTCTCTCCAGAGCAAAAGCTCATAAATCAGTCCAGGGCTATGCTGGAAGAAAAGGTACTTACCTCCATTACACAACTCTCTGACAGAATATTCTTTTTTTTTTTTTTTTTTTCCTATAAGATTGATTTTGTCATTACATAAAGGGTCAGGAACCAGTAGAATCCCTGAGCTACAGTATTGAGGCAAAAAGCATGTGAGCTGTGTGCTGAATTGTGTCCTTGATTTTCCTGAGACTGCCATGGCATTTTGGAAGATCCCTATAAGTAAGCACACGCCCTGGTATGTATCCACTTCTGCTGATCTGCATTTGTTCTTTGGTAACAAACAGGGATGCAGCAGCTAACAAACTGAACCAATCACTGGCCATATGAGGATGTCTTAATGCCATAGCAGAACACACCACAGAGACACTTGGTATAACAAACTGAAGGAAGAAATGCTGATGTTTTCTCTGGGGATTTGATGTGTCTCTTCTTTAGTATCAGACTGCCCAACTTGTCTTTTTTTAAGGCAACAAAGGTTGTCTCAATTAACAAGAACCACTGTGTCAGCTCAGCTGAGTCACCTTCAGTTTCCTTCCCAGGCTGTCCTGTTTCTTTCCCTTTATTCCTGCCCTGGCTTTCATAAATCCAAGTGCTTGGAATCTTTCGTAGGTGTTTACCTCAAACCACGTGGCTTAGCTCTAACTGGGGATTTTAGTTCTGAGGAGCAGTAAGGCTCAGCTCCTGCCTTTCCTCATAGCTTTCCTGCCTGCGCTAAAAGCTGCATTGCAGGCTGTTGTTAAGAAATTTGAAATCACCCTTTTCTTTGTCCCTGTCCCCCTACTTCTTGGTCACAAATGCACCCTGACCTGCTCTCAACTGTTCCGTCATGCTTTATGCTTGATACTGCTTGTTTCCAGACTTGCATTTGTTTTGCTTTATCTACATGAAAATAATGTTGTAGTCAGTCAGTAATGGTGTGATGAAGTCTTGGCAGTATGCACTGTGGCAGTGAAAAAGAACTGGCAATGAGTGAACTTCTTCAGCATTTAGAAAAACAATTTTTTTTTTTTTTTTGTATCACATTGAAGAGTCATCCTGTGCTCACAGATTAATTCAAGCCATGGTGCCAATTAGATGTTAATGATAAGGATAATGAAGCTCTGATTACTTCGAGAGGCCAGGCATGTCTGCCATTGGAGGCCCTTGAGTGCATCAGGCAAACCTCTGGCAGGATGGCAGAGCTGTGGTGGATCCTGCTGAGGAGGAAGCTGGCCTGCCATGAGCTGCCATTATGGGTCTTTTCTGACCTTTGGCCACAGCTGTAATAATTTGGTAATTTATCTGTGACTCTTTCCTAAGTATCTGACAAGCTGTGCTTTACAAATTTTTCAGATGTGCTTCTATTAGTGGTTACCCAGATTAAATCATTGACAAATACCTAATACTCTTCTGTCAAATTGTGTTCCCATCAGACAAGACAGGCAGAGTTCAATAACTGTATGTTGAAACTAAACAGCCACTCACCTTCCTATGTTACCTCCAAAATAGCAACGCCCTTGGCTAAAGCTCTTTATCACTTGGCTGACACAAAGTTTTTCTCTGGAATCCTACTTAATCCAGGGCATCTATCTACAAAATAGTATTTCTTCTGCTTTGGTACGTGTAGCAGTGCAGCCTTCAAGGAAATAATTAATTGCTGTTTTGATGGGGAAAAAAAGTATCTAAAAGTTTTTAGCAAATGTTGTAAGCCTGGTTTTGGTGGTTTGTTTTTTTTTTTTTTTAATTTAAATAGAAGTAGTGTTGTAGCTGTGATAAGAGCTGCCCAGACTTGTGGAGAGAGGTAGTGGCTTTTCTTAGATCAGCTCATACAATTGGGAAAAGCAGATAAGCTTTTAAGCCTGATCTGAAGCAGAGCTCGCCCCCCGTGGTTTTCCAGCTACATTAGTTGGTCTAATGGAAGACGTTCCTTCTTCTGATAAACCTTATTTACTCCCAGGTGGTATTATTTTCTCTCCACCTGTCACAGATGTTTTTCAAACCAGCAACTTCATATTCAGTGATGGAACTGATGTGTTTTAGGCATCATAAATCAGGATGGGATAAGAACATGAGAGGTGGCTTCTGCTTTCTAAGAAATGCTGCCCGTTAAAGATATATTGAGCCACAGTTCACATTCTTCCAACTGTTTTTACAGACCTTTGGTTGTAAATCTGTCACAGTGAAGTGTCAGTGTAGGATCTCAAGTCTTGATTACACTTAGCAAAACATGCCTCTGCTGTGGTGTTTCTAGACAACTAACTTGTACTTTGTTTTGTGAAGTTGCTAAAGGAGAGGCTCGATTAATTCTATCGCCCTCTTAGAGATCTTCAGCCCAAACTTAAAACATTTGGGTTTGGGAGCTTTTGTTATAAATGTGAAGAATTTGGATATGATTTATAAAAGAAGGTTTTACCAATTATTTTATATTTAGAAGACTGTTTTTTTTTCTAATTTATGTTTATTATTGTTGTTATTATTTTTATTGAGATGAGATTTCTTTTTATCACCTTTCATCACGACAAGGTAAGCACAAGTCAATGTCCACACACCTCTTAGGCACACTGTATGTCATTTTGTATTTTGGGAGATAACCTATACAGAATAGCCATAGCTTTTAAAGCCCAAATCCTAACTTTCTGAGTTCCTAACAAAGTTCCTAACAAAATGGGACATTTCAAAGATGGCTTACAGCATTTTCTGAGCTTGATGCAAGCCTGATCTTTCACAGACTTTTAGTAGACTCTGCCCCATGGAACAAATGCAGTTTATCCTTTCCTAGAGTCAACTCAGATTCTTCTCCCATCAGCTGTCTCCCTGGGGCAGTGGTCTTCATACTTACTCCTTTGAGATTTGCATTCTGTGAAACCGCTCCACATGAAGTAGAGTCCTGCTCTAAGCACTGTTGATGGGATACATGATATAGTGGAGACTAAATGCAGATAATCTGGGCTAAATGGGGGTTTGGCCATTTTTCTGTGGGAGCGCCAGAAAGTTGAATCTATTCATTCTTTGATTTTAGTGACTCCTTGGTAGACCTTGTGAATAAGAAAAGATTTAATTCTCCTGTTAATTTTGCAAACATGTAAGTAACATCCATTGGTTTAAGAAAGGATGTCCACAAATTCTGATAATTCTTTTAAAGGGTTTGAATATTTAAAGGAATTGAATATTTTTTGTTGAATTCAGTTTCTTTCTTGTGTCCAGGGAGGTATAAGTAGTTCCTTTCTAAATAGCATTCATGGAGAGGATGTCTTTTGTTCCAGCAGCATCCATGTGTTCAAACTGGGCAGTCTGGAGTGCTGGCAGGTTTTGTCTCTGACAGTGGAGTATTTCCAAGTGGAAACAGGTATTTGAAAAGGAAAGGTGCTGTTTTGGGAAATGCTGTTTAGAAAAGTTATTATTCAGAGTATGGGATGGTAATCTACTACAATAGCAAAACCTTTCTTTGACGGAATTCTTGTTCTTTCCATCAATTTTGATTATGGAAAATTCTGTAGTGGGCTGAGAAGAAAGAGAGCTCCCATAAGCCCTGTTTGTGTGTTTCTGGGCAACACAGTAAATATTCTTCATAGAATAACCTTAAGTACTGTCAAAAGCTTGTCATATTTATGTCTGTGCTATGTTTACTCAAGCTGCCTAGGTGAGATCACTTCTGTGCTGTGCAGTGGGTACGTGCCCTGCTATTAGCAGCTCTCCTGCATGAAGATCAGACTGTTCAGAAAAGCCCAAACAACATCATGAGGTTACAGTGACAAAGCCAAACTGCACTTTTTTAGCTCATAGCCCTCTAACTACGTGCACTGAGGCAGAGGGCCTGTGACTAATACTTATAAGGAGTTATAAGGAGTTTCAATGAGGCAGCTGCCTAAGTGCATTCAAATGCAAGTCAGTGTTTAAGGTTTAGATCGCCTTTCATATCCCTTATAGAATGGCAATCCCATTCTTTTTGCTGCCATATAAACAGGTGCAGGCACTAAGAAACAGAGAGATGTGACTACCTGACCTATGCTGACTTTGCAGCCAAACAGAACTAAATATCAGTAAACCCTTCTTTTTTCAGCAGCAGGAACTCTAAAAAAAAGAATGACGGCTATCCCTATGGAGGGATTGGTTTTTCTTCATTTGTTTTCGTCTCCTTAAGGTAGATTGCCTGAGTCTGTCCTCCAGAGTAAGAGCTGGACTTTGAACATGTTGCTGCAAAATGAATAGTCACAAACATGTTTTGAATGACCACACCAATGTTACTCTGCAGGATATGAACCTGTACTTGTAAAATGCAACGATTAACACTCATGAATGCCAAGGGTACACAGTAACTAGATAACAGTTGTGTGATGAAATCTGTTGAAGGAGGCACCCAACAATATTAGACAAGAGCTTTTTCTTTCTCACCTACATGAAGATATGAGAGGTGAGAGAAGTTCCTGCTAACATAACAGTTTCACGCTCCAGCAGACCAGTGGAAGCAGGGGTATGCTGACTTATAGTAAAACTGCATTTAAAAGATTAGCTCTGCGGTCATCAAAGTTAGGGAAGTACATCTCCATCAGAATCTGAATGTTTTCTGTGGTTTACGAAATGCAGTAGGTAAGCTGATTAGCCATTTGAATCTCCCTAGGGCTGCTGTACACTGATGTTCTTCATTTCCGCCTAGATTTGCATGGAGGCAATGTACTCACAAATATCCACAGCTTGTTTGTTTCTTAAATATGACTCCACTTCCCAGTGGAATACTGTATTCTTCCATAAGCAATGTACTGGTTATATTTATGTAATTATTTGTGTGATCCCTTGGGAAAAGAAAAAAAAAAAGCATCAGATGATAATCATCACAGATAAGCAATCAGAATATGTTTGCAGCGTGTTTTGTGGTGCTGTGTTGGGCGCACCTGCACTAGCTCTGGCAGGCAGATCGGTGCAGGGAAGGGTTGCACAGGGATAACCCTGGGTCCCAGAAGCTTGTCTTTGCTGACTTGCACCACTCCCCTGAAATGGGATGCTGCTTGCAGGGCCCACTTACTGAGCGGTACTTCTCAGTGCTCTGTGTCATGGCTAAACAGTCTGCGTTCAAATCAATGGCCCAGATTTTTGCAAGGCTCTTTCATAAAGGTTTTATTGTACCCTGGATGAGACCAAAGGAAGCAAATGAAATGCTAAGCTGTGTTACAGGCTATGGAAAGCAAGACAAGAGGTGGTATTGTACCTTCTCACCTTGAATGCTCCTTAGCTTTGGCTGTCTTACAAAAGGCACATCGGAAATAGGCAACTTCAGTTACCAGAACAGGCTGGAGTTTGGAGCAAAGATGAGAAAGAATAGTGGAGGGATTAAAGGAAGAAAAGAACTAGTTGTATGTTCCCATCTTCTTAATTCTAAGTAGTGATGCAGAAATTGAAAGCTGTAACGACTTTTGTCTAAAGCAGAACTATATGGGACACTTCTGAGACAAGGAAAAAAAACACTAAAGCCTGCTTCTCTCCTACCCACTGCTCCTCCTCCCAGAAATCCCCACTTGCCTCCCCCAGTGTCAATATTTAAACTAGTTCTGTTGAGGGTGCGCAGTTATAGAAATCTGGCAGAAAACAGCAAGATCATCTGTTACATAAAGGAGGGAAAACACCGAGTTTCGTGGCATGCCTGGACAGACTCTTGCAATTTATGCCTCTTTTCGGTATCTGTTCCTGATGAGAATGCTAAATGATAATTTTTGAGTAAGTAGCTTTAAAGGGGGAAAGGGAGGGCACAGTATAGCTCAAAGCAGCATGCAGGCATTAAATAGGCCTAACTTGGAGCCCACCTCAGCAGCTATGCATAGGGTAGCCTCTTTTATCCCCACCGTGTGCCAGGAGAATGAATCACAGATAAGGTTAATACACGTACAGAGTTTGAGGGCACTGTTTCTTTTGTCTTTGTCTGTGCAGGCTTTGGTTGGTTTTTAGTCCTTCTTACAAAAGCTTTTTAAATTCCATCAACACTGTTTATAAACGGACAGTTTTTAATAACTAAGTCATACCCAAGCAGACAGTTTTCAAATTGCTCGTGAATGTTGCTGTATTCATTAGATCTCTTGGTGTTGCCAGCTGCCCACTGCTTCTTGCCTATCAAAAGCCTTTAAAGTCTTTGGGGACTTAACTGTTGATGTTAAATAGTGTTAGCAGGTACAGCTACATCATTTATCTCTGGCCTGTAGTGTTAGATTGTCTTCTTTTTGTTGTTTTGTATTTTTGTGTTGCCAGTGCTGTTTGAACCCATGATTTAACCAGCTGGAATTGTTCCAACCTTGGGTGAGTGTTTGTCCAAAGAGAAAAAAACAAATACAGTAGCCACAGTGCAAGGAATAGACAGGCTGCCATTTTTTTTCATGTTGAATTTGTGCTTTTCTGTTGGCTAGCAGCTCTGCTTCATAACAAAACTTGATAGCTCAGTTCGAAGAATTGCATCTATTGGCAGAGTTTACACAGCAAAGCTCTCCATCCACTGGGAAGGACTGAGTTGCAGTTTAGTCACACAAATAACAGCTTGCTTTTTGTGAGGTCCCTGCCCCCTGTCTTAAAACTTTCACTATCTGAAACTTGAGTGAAGTTGCTCTATTGAACAATCGCATAACAAACCTCATCTCCCCAGACTGCTTCCAGTCTGAGATGCTTAGTTTCCATCAATTGCTGATACAGGACACAACAACTCATGCAGCTTCTATTCTGGTGAGAGCTTAGAGTCCCTGTACTAAGGGAGTGGGCTGTCCATAAGTCAGACAGGTAAAGGAATGCTTTTCCTGAGGATTCCTTAGTACAAGAATGCTCTTTCTTACTCTTCCCCATCCTTCAGTTTCATAATCTGCCTTTTGCCCTCATTGACCAGTGGATGCAGCTGCCAGGCACTGACAAGAAGTGCAGCATGATTTCTTCTTTGAAATGTACAGAATGCACAGGGAGAGTTTTTAAGCTTACCCTTCAGAGGCAAAAGGAAGTTGTGGTGTGATGCTGGCTGAAACTCAGTCTGCACTTAGTGACCTCATGCCAGTTTCAGATTCATTATAACGTGCTCAAAGCCAGGGAAATTCTGCCAGACTTTGTGTTTTCTGGGGCAACTCAGACATTCTCACTTTCTGAGGGCTTCTGATAATGACACACCAACAAAGTAACAACCTGCTTCTGTAGTGCAAGAGACCTCACAGCAATAGCAGCAACTTGTGGCACACAGACACCAGCCTCTCGTACCTTGAAGCAAGGTGAAGTTTAGAGGGGTACTGGGGGTCTGCTTTGCTTGTGGGCATTGAAGCTCTAGTAAATCACTTCATCTCCTTTTACAGCTCTAGTTCTCGTGTCATGGAAGAGCTGAGCTGTCCTCGTTTAGGAGACAGTAAGGGCAAGAGAGACTGAGACCATAAAACATCAGAAAAATGTTATCCTGATTTCTGCTGGTATTGCCTGGTTGTGATTGACCAAGCATTGCTTTACATTTCTGTGCTCGCTGAAACTCAGCTGTGCTTTGCATAGAGGAGAGCCTCTGTTCTTATTGTGGTGCTACCAGGTAACCCCTGGTGCTCGCAGCAATAGAGAAGCAGTGGAGGGAAAGGTGAAAGCAAAGGAGGGGATGAGGTAGAGAGGAGAGAGCTGAGAGGGAAGTCAGCTTGTGGTAGCGTGGAACCTAAAGTCCAGCTGTTCTCTGGAGGTTTTCATCCCTCTTAGGTGTCTACTTCATGAACTGTCTTTTCTGTTCTGAATTTTTTGACCACATTTGCTGAACCAAGAAAGAACTTTGTGTGCAAGCCCTCCCAGTACATATGCGTTAAGGGATACATGCATAGGTCAGTATCATCTAAACATAAAGTGTTCCGTTATCTACATTTGATATATATTTAAGCAGGTGTGACTTTCGATTGCATAAAATAGGTCACAAATCCGGAGTCTTGCTGAAATGTGTACTCTTCTCAGTCCACTCTCCGTGTTTGGCTGTACTAGGCACTTTTCAGCAATACTGAGCAAAGGCAAAAGCTGGAAAATAATTTCAAAGCACAGAACAGATGTGCTAATTCCTAGAAGAAGCGTCACAGAGAAATTAACCGAAAACCTTGGAAGCACTCCTTCTGGGCCTTTCCACACCCACTGTAACACTGTTCAGTAAGCGTTCAGGCTGGAGTAAGGGCAGCTAAGATGGCTTCCTCTGGTACGAGCTGCTCCTGATAAGCAACAAGCCACAGAGGTGAAGTGTTTTTCCACCGCACAACCTGAATGCTTTCCAGGGTAATGTACGCATGCACTCATGTAACATTGGACATTGTTACCAGACTGAAAATATGCTCTGTTTCTCCTGGCAGCTCACTTAAATCTTCAAATCTGTTTTGTTGATTCCATGATCCTTTCACAACACACTGTTGGCCACAAACTCTGTGAGCAGCTGCCCACTCCCTTTGCCCCATGAGACAACTGGGAACAACAACACAGGGTAAAGGTTGGTGTGATCAGCAAGTTCACAGTAGAGTCGTGGAATAGCAGAGCCTTGTGTTTTTGTGAGGAGAGGAGGAAAACTGTTTTTAGTAAAAGAGGCTTGTATAATACACTGCAGCTGTATTTCTGCAAATTTGATGGCAATCAAAATAGAACAGTAAATGCAAATAAACATCTAGTGATACTGTACTATTTGACAAAGACAACATGAAAAAGGAGTACAGGAGATATTTGCTTGCCAACTTCAGACTTCTGTTTCTCCTGCAGCTCTTGATAATATCCCTGACTTTTCAATGGGCTGTGTTCCTGCCCATGCCCTAGGTGCTGAGGCTTGTCTGCAGCTGTTGTTAGCTGAGAACTGTGGGTCGGTAACTCACAGCATGAAGGTGATTGCTTGAAAATTGACTTGAATGCCTTTGCATGCGCTGTTCCTTACTGGCATACTTTTTTCTAAAAGTTTTGCATAGTGACTTGTTTGTGGCTGTTCTTTTTTAAGAGCTGCATAAATGTCAAAAAGCTGGCATGCAGAGCAGTGGAATAGCAGGGCTGTAGTATGACTGGAGCCTGCACCTTTCTGTCATTCCTATACCCAGATGCCTTCTCGACTCACCCTCTCTTAGAGAGGAATCTTGTGATTCTTCTGTATTCAGACCTGGACTCCTGCCATCTATCCCATACATGCTGGTTGCTTATTGCCAGGCAAGCTTGTCTGTGCTTGAGGATTGTAGCGTTCATCTCTTGGGAAACTTGTGGCCAGTAAGGCTTTCTTAAAACAAAGGATCATTTGTTGATATATACAGCAACAATTCAGAGGCAAGAATGTTGAGCATCTAAATGTATGTCTTGTTTTATGTGAACGTCTGTCTTGTTATAAGGCAGAGCAGACGGTTGTGTTGTTTTTTTCACTAGCAAGTGCCCTTGCAGAAAGTTGATCTGGTCTTAGGACCCCGTAAATAGCGCTGACATAACCCACATACATTCCTGTCCCTTCTGCCTCTGCTTTCTCCTCCCCTCCTGGAGGATTGTATAGACTGGAGAAAAAGGAATTTGATCACTTGTGGCTTCTGGTAGTTCGCTAGCAAGGCTCTGAAATGACCGCTGTGTGCATACACTCAGGCCTTTGGCTTCCTCACAAAGGAGCAGCACTGATCTCCTCTCTCTGGTGACTGACAGAACCTGAGGGAACAACATGGAGCTGTGACAGGAAAGTCAGGTTGAGTGTTGGGAAAAGTTTCTTCACCAGGGTGTGGTCGAAACAGGCTGCCCAGGGCAGTGGTCTGGACAAAGCTCTCAGACATACGGACTGAGTTTTGGGTAGTCCTGTGTGGAGCCAGGAGCTGGACTCGTGAGTCCCTTTCAAGTTGAGTTGTTCTGTGATTCTGTGTCACGCACAGGCCTACTGTATATGTGATACCAGGATGGACAGGCTGTGCCCAGTGAGCCGGCTGTGTTCTGCATGCAGTGGAGTTACTTCTTGTGGCTTCTGTATTCCCAGAGATTGTTGATCTACATCGTGTATTCTTGGCTGCCTGGGCTGTGCCTCTATCCCCATCCAGAAACACAATGCCTCTCTCCAGTGACTTGATATTGAGTCTCTTCTTGGGAAGCAGCTTGCCCCTGGCTTGTTTCTTCTTCCCTCTGTCACTCAGAGCAGCAACTTTTAAGAAAGGTTCACAGCTGTGGAGACTGTCCAGTTGGTATACATGAAACAGGGCAAAGTCCATCACTCCTAATATATTTGCTATACAAGTTTATGTAGGGGATATCTTTTTTTCCTGTTCAGGTCAGCTCAGGTGTGGTCAGACAATGAATTTTCATGGCTTGTATGAGACCTTTCCTTGAACCAGGGCAGGGTACTGCCAGAAACAACCTGAAGTCTCAAGTGGCCCTGGTATATAACATTCCCTCCCAGTACTGTCTTGATTGTATTTCAATAAAAGAATTAATGCAAGACAATCATTAAGAAAATGCCTGCGTGGATGTGTAATGCTGCATTAGGCTTTCATAGCCATGAGAAGGAATTTATTGTAGAAAACATGGCCCTTGCATGTGAAAGAAAAGCAAGAATATAGATCATATTGCGATATGAATTCATGCGGGTCTTTATATATATATATATATATATAATATATATTTATTCTTACAGAGCAGATAATGAGCCTCTTGGAAACAACATTCAGCAACATCACACACAATAGTTTTATTTTTTAAACATATCACGTCACCAGTTCAACTCAGATCTAGTTCACTGCTGGTCAGAAATCATGGCATGACAATCAGATGGGTGCATGGCTGCTAACAAGAAGTTGTTGCTCTTTAATGTTAACTGTCCTGGCCAAAACTGTGCCTTAGGGACTCTCTCATTTGTCACAGCTGAACCTACCTTTGCAGTTCCTGGTGGGACAAGCTCTGAACCTCACCTGCTGGCTGCAGGCATTCAAACACTTTGCCTTAGCAAAATGACTTCATACAAGCTCAAGCTGAAATCTAGCCAGGTTTCTATCTATCCTCAGGAGTTCTCGCTTTATCCCAAGCCTGATGCTTGACCTGTCAGTCATTGCCAGTTCGAATTCCAATGCGGGCCCCTGGCTCTGGCTTCTCTGGGAGCCCCACATCTAAGCCCACCCAAGTGATTTCTCCTGGACTCAGTTCAGTCTTGTTTTAACCATCATGCAGTGATCCCTCACAATTCTAATTCTAACTAACTTGGCCAAGCAACTCCCTATTAGCTACAGCTCTAGAAGTCAATCTCTAGCCTCTGGTGGCTGCTGTCCTAACCTGGGTTAGGCTCAGCCATTCCCGCTTCAGAAGAGTGTGATAGTATGTCTACATTTTTAAAGTCAAATTTGTTACTCTTATAAAATTGATCTCCTAAAAGAGGAAATACATTTACATGAGTAAATGCAAATACTTGGGGCCAGCTTTTTTTCGGGAATAAAGAAGTTAATGATTTTTGTGGTAATCTATCCCATGAGGAGACATTCTCAGCAAGATGATCAGTACACCCCAATCCTGAGAAATTGTCTTCTCTGCTAATACAGGCAAGTCAGCAAACAAACCAGATTTTCTGCTAGTAGTTTAGTGTATGGATTTCAGTGAACATGGCTGCATCTTCATTGGCAGTGCAAGCTTGGCCCAGGCCTGGCCAAGTTTTCATTTGCTGTGCTGTCTTGCTGCCTTGGAAGCCCTGCTGAGTAGTTACACACTGCCAGATGTCACTCTGGGGAGAAATAGGGCAGGTATAGATTTTGTAGCTTTACTGACAACACGAGGAGGTGTTTGAATGCTATTGCTTTGTATTCTGTATAACAGATTTATAAGCTCAAATGTCAACTATAAGCACCAGAGCCCATCTTGACGGACACCATCCCCATTTTAATATTCCTAGTAAAATTTGTGTGTGCTTAGTGTTATATGTGGGCATTTGTATTTATTTACTTGTACTTGTGCCATAATTCCTCTGACAGTTGAAAATGCTATAATGCTTTAATGATAGTTTGATTGCAAAAATGTTGATTCTACTATCAAAACATAGGAGTGTTGTGTCTTTTGTGGTATGTCTGCTGTCTGCACTTTGTGTGGTTGCAGCACACTTGAATCTGAGGGGCTACATGTACAGTGCTGGCCTTTAAGACTTGTGAAGTATATTGTTTAAAATGCTGTACAGTAACTAGCCAGGGTGGTCCAACAGTGGTAGCTGGCCTTTCCTCTCACAGTATAGCACGTGGTTATTTTAAAATGATGACTGTTAACAAACAGTGCTTTTATAGCTAAGTTCCAATATATGGTTAATTTATTTAAAAGAACAAACAAACCCTAAACTAAAAAACAACCACAAATAAAGACACTTCACTGTATTTGAACAGAAAGTGTGAGAATTGGTTTCAAGACTGTTTTGACTTAGTTCCAGTAGTAAATATGTATTGGAGAAGGTAAGTGGGTGAAGGAACTAGCAGCTCCACTGTTTAAATGTCATCATCGCAAGAAGCATTGCAAAGCCCAGCAAAGTCCCAAGCAGCTCAGCTGCAATTACCTTGCCATGATTTTAGGACTGTCCTGCAGGTACCCGAAGCCATTGGTTCTGAGGGTTCTGGCTGAGGGCAAGTAGAACGTGAGGCATCGGTGTGCCCTGGCAGCCCAAAGGGCCAACTGTACCTTGGGGCACCCGGCCCAGCACTGCCACTGGGTGAGGGGAGGGCTTGTCCTACTCTGCTCTGTGCTGTGCGGCCTCATCTCCAGTGCTGGGTGGGGGTTGCGTGCCATGGTGTAAGAGGGACATAAAGCTATTAGAGGAGGGCTGTGATGATGGTGAAGGGTCTGCAGGACAAGGTGTGTGGGGAGTGGCTGAGGTCTCTAGGTTTGCTCAGCCCAGAGCAGAGGAGCTGAGGGGAGCCCTTATGGCGGCTGCAGCTCCTCACAGGGAGCGGAGGGGCAGCGCTCAGCTCTGCTCTCTGTGACAGTGACAGGGCCCGAGGGAACGGCATGGAGCTGTCAGGGGAGGGGCAGTGGGGGTTAGGGATGGGGGCTGCACCAGAGGACGGTGGGCCCGGACCTGAGTGCCAGAGTTCAAGGAGTGTCTGGAGAATGGTTTGGAAATGTGGGTTCATTTTTGAGCGGTCCTATGTGAAAGCTGGCAATTAGACTTAAGGATCCTCGTGAGTCCCTTTCAACTCAGGATATTTTGTGATTCTGTAATTCTCCGTGGCCAGCAGAAGAGGACTGAGGTGGCAGTGTATGTAGGAGAGCAAGGAAGTGGTTCTGCATGCAGCTCAATGACAGGCAGGGTTGTCTTGGGCACCCTGGGCAAGCTCCAAGCTCCACAGAACTCCAGGATCTACAAAGATATTGAAGCATTGCTGTGCTAAACAGAGGCACGCTATAACAAAGCACTTATCAGTAGTGTTTGGAAGCCCTCTGTGCCCACCCTGGGGTTCCTCAGAGCTGCCACTTCTGCTGGTAGCAGGGCAGGGACCTCAGGGGGCAGCTCCCTGCTGGGCCCACAGGGTCCTGGAGAAATCATGGGTGGAGGCTGATCTGTTTTTTTTAACTGCTGTAATTTGATAAATGATGTGGGATAGTCTTCTAGGATTGTGTTACTTCATTTTGCGCTTTTTTGCCAAGATAATGTTCTAAAGGAATTAATAAATCCTATAATATTACTGTACTTGGCTCTGTATATTAAATATAGAGATAGAATCAATCAGTCTCGAGGAACTTAGAACCTTACGTCAAGATAGGTCAGAAGATGCTAGGAGAATACAGCTTGACAGGCATATGGATTTTTTTCCTAATAAAGGTCTGATGTTTTCCCGAGCTCACAAACTTAGATAAATACCACGTATTATTTGGCTCACAGCTAGACGGGGAAACTGAAAACAAAATAACTGATTTTTGTTTTCCTGTCTGCTGCTCTGAGCTGTGTTAAGACAGGTGCCTGAAAGTGCAAAGTGTCTGAAAGCCACGAAACAGTTCCCCAACCTGCTCTTACTGATTTAAGGGTACCTGGATCTCTAGGAGTACTTCCCATATTTGTTTTGTACTGTTTCATTTGACTTTATCTTACTTTAACAATCAAACTCTAGAGAAATAACTGAGAATCTTGAAGTGTATTAGGTGATGTGACATTCTTTCACTGCATTCTGTTCTTGTCATTTTTATTTTCTTAGGAAAAACATCAAACTTATTTTAAAAAGGAAAATCACTTAGGTTTTGGCTGTATTGTGGATATATATATATGTGAGTTTAAGGGTTAACTCAATTCTAACTGTAACAAAGCATTTTCCAGCTGCTGTTCTGCTTGTTCTTTTGTGAAGGCTCTGCAGAAGTAAGCTTTTTGTTTGTTGTACTTTTAACATCAAAGCAGTCAGGTATGAGCCTCATTTCAGAGTTCCAAGCAATTTTCTGGATCCACACCTGTGCCCCAGCAAGGGCAAGGATGATATCCAGTGAGGAGGGCAACTTCTGGGTTGTATACCTGTACGTGCTGCAGGTTTTTGCAGCAACTTCTTCACAGAACACTGACGCAGGATCTCCTGCATGCTCACTGTAACTTCACAACCGTGCAAGGGGCTCTGGGTTGCTTTGGTCTCACTCAATTCCAGTAAGCCAGGTTAACGCTCCAGTACTCCTAAAGTTTGTTGTTTTTTTCCCCAGTGCTTGCCACTGTGTCTGATTCCTGTGAGAAGCTATTAGTAAGCTGTGTTTCCCTGTTTTCTTTTCCATTTTCTTATGAGGCTATTTTGGGGGTCAGATGCAGTTTTAAAGAAATAGGAAACAAATTCACATAGAGACGATTCAGCTGGCCTCCTCTTGCTTTGAAGGGGCACATTTGCATTGTGTGAAAGATTTTGTTTGCAATAGATTGCCCAGAGTGATAAGGCAACTGCCATCCATGTAGGACAGGCGTTTCAGCAGCATCCTCACACAAACAGTGGTGAAGAACAGTCTGACAGCATTCCAAATAGTGTAGCAAATAAGGTATTGCATTATCTCCTTGCTCTTAATTGAATCAATTATAAGGACTTGGAGATGCAGACAGTTCCCAAGGGTGAATTTTCACTCAACCAAGAAAGGATATTTGTCTCCTTACATTCTTCATCTCAGGGAGAAAGTGTCTGAGAAAGAGCAAAATGAATCCCAGCCCCAGGTGTGTGAAGAGCCACGGGTGTTTCTGTGGCCTGGCCTGGCAGTCTGGGGAGACCAGAGACATCTGTAGGTTAAACCAGTGCTGGACAGCTATACATTTCATTTAAGAAAAGGAAAATTTTATAAACTCCAAATACACTCTTATACTTAGGTAAAGTGTGTGTGTGGGGGGGCGGTGTTTAAATCTCAATGTTTATTTACTCCTGAGAGAGCTTGCAGGGTGGTTGGCAGCCTGCAGATACTCCATTTCCCAGAGGATGGCAATCCACTGGACAACTGATCCCTTCTCCTTGCAGTGTCCATCCACTGGAAGATCAGAAGTTATCAGTGAGTTACCAAGGTCAGTTCTGAAACCAGTTAACACAGACTTCCCATTTGGGAGAGGCGTGTCTAAGGGGTGGGATGTTAACCAGAGTATTCCTTTGTAATGCACAAGCCCTCTCAGAACAACAGTAGAAGAACCCATATTTCTGACACGGAACATTCACAGCAAGCCAGACAAACAACTCTTGTAGCTCAGTTGCTATTTATCAGCATCAGAGGAGCTGTGTACATTCACAAAAAAAGGGAAAGAATAATCTAGTCAGGCATTCTTTCAATCTATTAAGCTTTAATCTGCCTATTTGGGGTAGTCTTAGAAACCATAAATCTGTTTTTGTCTTTGCTAAAGTGTGAATAATCTCAAGATCTCTACTTCTTGTAGCTCCCTAAATTAAACCTCATACTTCTGCTACCTACCAGTTACTGCAGAAGGGGAGGTTAAATTTGAAGAGTTTGAGGGGAAGGAAAAAAACAAAACAGTGTGGTTTAGAGATGAGAGCTGTAGCAATATTAAGCAAAGGCAGAACATGACTGGTGTAAGAGACCTAAGTGACCAACCAAATAGTTCAGAGAACAGATAAAGCCACTGGAGTTGCTGGAGCCTAGCGAGTTGAAGTTGGACAGATGTGAGAGCAGCTCAGACATTACAACCAAGCCTAACAGGCTCTTCCAGCTCTGAGAGAAAAGAGGCTGCATCTTTGGAGGGCTGCAGTGGGCTAGGAATTGCCTCATTTGTAATTACTCAAAACCCCTTGATTAGTAGCACGTAATTTGCCCTCCAGAACTGAAGATGTTGCCTTTTAAGTAGTAAGCAGCATGTAAGTAAGAGCTATACACAGAAAAAAATTGCATTTCAAGGATGCATATGGTTACAAGAAGAGACAATATCATCTCTTACTATTGTAACAGTTTTAGTCATAGCCAGCCTTGCAGTCCTAAAGACTATGAGATGGAACACTTTTATGTGTGGCTCTGTACTTACCTCACAGTGTGGCCCATTTTCAGCCCTTTTTCCTCCTAAACAACTTGCTTTTGTCCCTGCTGTAAGAGTGTCAGGTGCGGTGCCATTCCTCAGAGCTGGTTCCTTTTGACACACAGAGCAAGAATTTAGACTTAGGTATATCCATCAAATACGGTTTACCCTCCTCCCTAGAGTTATGTACTGATCCTAATAATAGAGTACACTTTTTGAAGACTGACAGATCAGATTGTTAAGATTATATAAAAAGGAATGCTTTGAAATTCTGGTAATTTTTTCTTGACCCGTTGATGGAATGAGATATTCTTCTATTTAATTTAAATTCTTTCATCGCTGTAATTAATGGTTTAATTGCTGCACCACCCCTGTTGTTATCATGAGAAACATTTTTGCTGTTTTAGAAATAAGTAAATAACAAAGGGATAGAGGAGATGAGGAGAAGTTTGTTATGAAAAGGGCAGTGGCTGTGGACAGGCAGGAATGAGAGGAATCCACCAGGAAAGGTTCAGAGCTGCTGGTGTGGGACTGCTTAGTCACAGCTGAAGCACCTGGTGAGCTCACTGAGGCGCCAGCTTAGGTGGGGCTGCTCCGGCTCTTCTGGCTGAAGAGATTGTTGCCCCCATGCTTTTATTCCTGCTGCTCTGCTAGCAGTCGCTGTCCCCCAGGATGTTTTTCGTGGTTAGTAATGCCTAACCTCCATTAGTCAGACTGAGCTGAAACAATTGTAGAAATAAGAGTAATAAAACAGAAACAAACGGAACCAAATCTCCGCTGATATATCTCAGATGGCTTGCATGGACTGAATGCAGCACCGCGTCCTGTTCCCAGCAGGAGCTCTTAGGGGAAGAGTCCCTATATGGAGCAGTGACCCTTCAGCAGGCACAGCTGTGTGTGGGGCACAGCAACATCCGCAGCCTGCAGACAGCACAGGGCTCAAGGGTACTCGGCCTCAAATGCTGGCGTTTAGATCCATGCTGCTGAACTCACAGCATCTTGCCAAAGCAAGCACTGCCTTGTGAAAAAAATGCAATAGAGAGAAATGCAGTTCTAAGAACACCCTGGAAGTGTTCAAGGCCAGATTGGATGGGGCTCTGGGCAGTCTGGTCTAGTATTAAATGGGGAGGTTGGTGGCCCTGCATGTGGCAGGGGGGTTGGAGATTCATGATTCTTGAGGTCTCTTCCAACCCTGGCCATTCTGTGATTCTGTGAACTAAATCTAGTACCTCAGAGTACAAGGGAATCACCTGTTTTTATTTCTAAGTCTTTGTGGGGAAGAACCATCTGATCATCCTCAGAGATACTGATGTGATATCTGGGGCATTGCAGCAACAGGCATTTAAGTGCTCCTGCTTGGACAGCTTTTGTATGGAAAGAATGTAAGATGCTGGCTTGCCAGTTCTTCAGAGTCATTTGTTTGTGCTGAACTTTACTCCAAAAGTCACTGTTAGGCTGAAATGGCACCACTCCCAAGTGACAGAGGGTAAGTGAAGACGTGTATGCAGGATCAGGCTTCTCACATTTAACTGACTTGTCTCCTTTTAGCTTCATTCCTGCGTTTCTTTTGCTGTGGCAATAAGGAAGGCTGCATTTCTGATGACTTAATCTAGCGAGCACAGATGCTGAACGCCATCCTTTTACACAAGCAACTTTTATGGAAGTTTTATGTAAGTTTCCCCGCTTTAGGTGTTGTTTGCTTGAGGTGACTTCATAAGCGTATCTATCATATGGGCTTTCTTTCAAAGGAAACTTGGTATCAATGGAACAGGTTGCCCAAGGAGGCTGTGGATGCCCCATCCCTGGAGGCATTCAAGGCCAGCTGGATGTGGCTCTGGGCAGCTTGGTCTCGTGGTTGGTGACCCTGGACATAGCAGGGGGTTGAAACTAGATGATCATTGTGGTCCTTTTCAACCCAGACCATTCTATGATCTGTATTTTCATGTTTTAAAAAATGTTGGTTTTTTTCCTTTATGAGCATTTCACTGGATCTCTGTATACTTGCATTGATACGTGGCCAAACGTACTGAGGAATGGCTCATGAGCTCAAGTTATGCAAACTGTCCATAGGTCTGTCCCCATGTCCCCAGCTGCACGGGGTGCCACACTTGTCAATCCCCAAGCAAGCCTTGTGCCAGTGCCCAGACATATGCCTCCTAACACTGCCCAGGCC